>UCOM01000846.1:0-59179 GCA_900474385.1 Ormyrus pomaceus
TCTCTTCTTCGAGTCGTCCTCATATGTCTACGGATGCGCTTATCATCTTTCGCGCGCGTCATCCGTGACAATATTTAATATTAGTATACAATTTTTAATATTAGAATACAATTTTTTTAGCTACACCTTTAATTTCTCGCAACTGAATCGATAAAAAAGAAATTAGGCTTTTTCGATCTAACGAATGATTACCAAAATTTAATATCATTAGTTAAAATCAAGCGCGCTTCGCGTGCTCTAAATTCTCTTAATTGAACATTGAGTTTTTGACGAACGCATAAAATAGTAAGATTATTTTATCATTTATTCATTGCAAGAAATATCACATTTGCTGTATATAGAAAATAATATACAGCGATAATAAAAATATAAAAATTTTATTCTTGTGCAAAGTTTAATAAGAACTTCGCAGCCTCGCACACTAAAAGTGTAGTCGTAATATTTTTTTACGATCCATTCATGAATTATGGTGGCAATATATTTTCATCGGTAGTTTAATATGTTTTCCTTGTTATCTGACAGATTTAACGTACCTTTAACTCGGCGCATTAGATATTGTATGAATTTCACATAAAAAGTAGAAAAATACGTTTTTATGATCTCTGTATCGTAAGATTGTAAAGCGTTTTCATACAGTTTTTATACAACCATAATTTAAAAAATTTATAATTGTTCTTAATTTTGACAATCGATACTTCATACAAGAATGGCGATTCCTTTCGTTGCTCACCAAATTCTGAGATTACTTTGCAGCTAACAGTTTTTACAAATAATGCTGTAATTTAAAATAATTAGATATTTTTTATAAATTTTACATTTCGATTAACTAACTACTAATTATAAATACAAAATATTGGTATTCATCTAAAATCCTTTTAACAAATTACACGCGCGGCAAATTACCTTCGCGAAGAGTTAAACACAAGCTGCGCCAGACAAGCCATAATTATCGTAATAGCAGCGAGGCTAAACCAACAGGAAACACAAGAGGCGTCCAAAATCATCCAGCGCTGCGCCAACGAGCAATCAATTGATTAGCGAACGCGCCAAGATGAAAGCCGAGTGCCACTCCATAATTCATCCAGCGAGTTTTCGCTATTTTCACTGCTCTTATCGCTACTTGTAAAAGCTCGCCGCCTTTTTTCTTCGCGCTCGTTTATTTATCTCGGCGACGGTTGCGCGTGCGCGGCACTCGTAATTAAATAGGCCTTTGTCACGGGCCTCCTTTTTCGACTAGCGCGAGCTGCGCGGCGCTTTTGAAAAACCGACGAGGAAACAATGCGCGCCCTGCTTTGATGCACCCCCCCCCCTCCCCCCGCGAGCTTTTCTTCCTAATTGCGTGCGTTTAAATTGCACGGAAAAACAAGCTCTCTTTCAGCGGCGCCTATGGTTTGATCTTAGCTTTTTTCGAGGGATTTAAAGAGGGACGAAGCTTTTGAGAGATGGTAATTTGGAAAATTGAGGGATTAATTAAAGCTGAGTGGCGGATTAGCAACTTGAAATATGTAGATCCTTCGTGAAAATTAAAAAGCTTACTTCACTTGAAATTGTCATTATTTATCTACACATTTAATTAAGAAGAAATGCTGTTGAGGTAATGTTTACTTTTTACCAAAGAAGAAGAGTAATAATGATTAAAGCGCTTTACCTTTTATAAATGTTAAACTTAAATTTAAGAAATATCTTGCGATAAAGTATGAGCTTTTTGTGTCAAAAACAAATTATTTAAATTATACTCATACAATCTGTAATATTTTAATTCTATTGTAATTGATATTCATTGTAAAAGTAAAGTTTATTAAAAAGACATTATGATATAAAAGCGACTAGTTATTTTAATCATATTTAAAAGAGCCATCAGATTAAAAAAAACTTTAATAAAATCAATAGTCTCGCAACGAGACCCAAACCCATAATAAATCTAATTTTATAGCCAACAAGTTCAAGATTGAATAAAGGTCAGGGACTAACAATAGCCGGAACGTATTGATCAGCGCGTGCTGAATCCTTTTCTGTTTCACCTGTCAATAAACTATTTCTGCCAGAACCATTTCTGCCTCTCCGACCCATATAGAAAGTGCAGTATAAGTAGGCGCTCGAGCTCAAATCCGAGTCGAGCGGCATTGGAAATTGCGAGAGCAGTGGCAACTTTTAATTTTACACTTCGATCGCACGTTAATCAGCTGCACAAATTCAATTAATGCAAAAGGCGGTCCTTCATTGAGTATATTTAGCAAATTGAATATTAGAGTTTGTGCAGAGGCAGTCTGCCGCGAAAGGGGTAAGCGAGAATTTGCATAATATTCCGCTGAGGTGAGTTGCAATAACAAAATGCACAATTTAATGAAACAAAAGAAAAGGCCAATAATATTTAGAATTCTTTCAACCCCTCTTATGTTATTCACCAATATTTTTAAAATTTTCGTCAAAACGAATAGTTATTTATGTTTTCTTTGAATCTAGAATATCTAAAAATGTATGAGGTTGTACACTCAATGCAACTCAATAATGAATGATCGAAACACATTTTCATTAATCCTTCAAAATCCCTCAGAAAAGAGTATTCACTGCTTGAAAAATAGATTGAAAAACGTTTATAGCTAGATATTTAGAAAAATAGCTTACGTACAATATTTATGTGGCTATAAAAGATTCAAAAACAATGATTAAATATTCCTCTACCGGACCTTAACCCAAGTGCTAAAGTGAAAAAAGAAGTAAAAGCCTACCAGATAATTCAGTGCCGCTCTTCCTATTCTTTTTTCCGGCTACCTGTTCATTCGGAAAGTCTCTTAGTGATTTTCGGATTAAAGCCTGAAACTTAGTAAAAGAATTAACATTTAACTAGGCCTAAGTAGACTTTTCGAAATGAGGAATTAATTATGCATTCCCAGGAAAATGTTGAATCATACTTTTCAATTATGCAAATAGTGTTATTGACCGACTCTTAATTTAAAGAAGAGTTTTCCGGGCGTTTTTCCAACTTGTGGCATCAAGAGCTTTGAAGAAAACTTCTGGAAATTTAGAAAGAGGAGCTATTTGTTCTTTCGAATCGAAAGCTCTCTATTTTTCTTGGAAAATCTCTGAAAAAAACAACAACTACCAGTTCGGAAACTGAAAACTTGCGTGAATTCTTCTCCTTCTAAATGAAAACAATATGTTTGAAAATACTTTTACTAACAGCGATTTATCAACAAGTTCGAAACAGCAGTCCTCAACGTCTGTTTCAAATCAAAATGTTTTTCTTTCCGATAAATATGAAATCAATGAAATCAGAGAAAACGTACACCGACAGTTGTTATACTTCGCAAAAGTAGAATTTCCGAACAAATGAAAGAGACATCGATTTGAGCGAATTATTTTCCTTGTCGCAAAATGCGATTGTATCAATAAAATATAAAGTATATAACTTAGAAATAAGAAAAATAATTTTTACTGGCAAAAATCCAAAATTTATCAGTAAAAATTTATTATATTTTCTTTAATTTCTAATTTCGAGAAAAAAAAGTGGATGCATCAGATTTAAGAAGTTTTAGAAGAGACCTCAATCGCAACCGCATAAAACTCGCATAATCTTCAAAATTGAAGCCTTTCCATTTTAATAAAAAAATTCTTTCTATCCGCCGCGTAGGAGAATTGCTCCGTGTGTAAAAAAAGAAATCAGCGAAATTTGTCGCGCATTCCTTCGGAACAAAGCCGTAAAGCCGTCCTGCTTCCAAAACTATTCCAACCTCTCGCGAAATTTTTCAAAGCATCCCGGGCCTCCTTGTGAATCGCTCAAAGACAAGCGGCCGCGCGCAAAGCAGCCCCGGCAGGATCCGACTACCTGCATTACTCTTCCACCGTGCACGGGGAGCAAGCAGCACGCACACGTAAAAAGCGCTCTCTCACTCTACTCTACTCACGTGACGCCGTTCATAATTCAGCGGCATGCACGGCTCTCCGTACGCGCGCATGTGTGTCCGTGGAACCAGGCTCTGTGTCTCTCGCTCGCTGCTCCTTTGTGATTCTCTCCTGCTTTTTGTGCACCACCGCACCACCACTCTCACCCACTATATACAATGCCCGAGCACAGCAAACAGCACAGAGGAAGATCCGAATAAAAAGCAGCACCCGCAGCACCGGCTCGTATTTTATTCCTCGCCGTTCGGCAAACTCACGTGTACACGCGCGGGGGGTTCAAGAAGAACTCTCTCGGAGCGGAGCGGAACGAAGGACAGAGAGAGGGAGAGAGAGAGAGAGAGAGAGAGCGAGAGAGATGTTCACGGGGGGGTTGGCTGTGTTGCCCCGTGCCCAGCCAGGGAAGTACTGCCGCCAGTCGGCTCTCTCTCGGGCGCGCGCACACGGCTGATGCAGGGTGGCGCCGCGAGAGCTCCCGAGAGAGATCGGGGGGCTGCGCCGAGCCGCGAGAGCCGAGCCATACACGCGAGGGACGAAGAAACCCAGCCGCCGAGGGGTGCCCTGCCTGCCTCCGCTCTGCCTTACAACAAAGAACCAAGAAATTATGAGAGCGCGGGGGGGGGGGTGGGGGGTGGGGGGTAAAGAATATGCCACGGCACTGTTTAGGCCGTCGATGCGCCGCTGCCCGAGATTGGCTGTACGTTCTGCCGTCCCCGAGATGACAGAGTGTTGCTGCGAGTCGTTTGGAAAAGCAGGAAAATAGCTCCTTGGGCTGTTGATCGCGAATTTGGGCAATCTTACGTTGCGCAACGAACGGGGATGGAAATTGCGGGATCCGGCGCTTTGAAGTGGCCTTAGTTTCAAGGGGAACTGATGTTTTAACGTTATAGCCTGTCGCAAGCTTGAGCTCTTTAATCTCTTAGGTATGATTCCTTGTTAACACATGTATTTGTTAATTGAACTTATTTTTCGAAACAAAATACATTTTGCACATGTCGTTATGGTTACTGAAGAAGATTTCATGCAATTCAAGTAGAAAAATTAAAAACAAGTGCTTCAAATGAAAAGTAATTGTATCACAAAAACAAATAAAACCAAAACAATCACAAAACTTATCCATTTCCAACAAAAGGAACGATTTGATGAAACTTCAGAACAGTTCCATATGCAATTTGAGATCAATTTACAATTTGCAGAAAATCTCAGCTATAAACGATTTAAAAATATTATACACTAGGAAAAACTGTATAAAAAAACTAAAAAACGAGTATAAAAATAGAAAGTAATCATAGTGAATTATGCTCTTTAAAACGCCTGCCTTTGACTGTAGAAAAAACACGTGAAGTTTTCTTTACCCCGGGGATCAGATTATTTCAGCCGACTGTACACGTGAAATAAGGAAGAATAATGTAAATCTGTAAAATGCAAACGAAAAAGATGAGAAAGAAAATGCGGCAGAATAAACACCAAACAGAAGAACGATATGAATTCAATTTAAGAAATACATATTGGAAAATTGTTAAAAGTCATTATGTAGACTTTATGCAAAAAAAGTGATTTATGATGAAATACATTGCGCAATTGTTCAAATTATAACACTCGGAAAAATGTTAACGTAAGTTTACATTATTAATAAAAATTTTCCTAGTACATTTATTGATTACGCCTAACAGAAGAGGCACATAATATTTTAGCTTTGAAATAAGCCTAAGTACATAATAAATGTCAGGATAATTTTGAAATATATATGAATGGTAGATTCAGATAAGACCATCTAAAAGCCAGAATTAACCTCTGCGCACTATAGAACCATCTTATTTGTAATTTCCTACAGCACCAACTAAATTTATATAGATTTATACCTATGAAAGTAAAACGAGTTTATAATAACTTTAAATATAGCTTCATAATAAAACTTTCAAAACTTCGGCTATTACATTCTAAAATAATTTATCGATCTTAACCCTTTTAAAATAAATGCTTTATTATTCAAATTCACGTGCTTTTATAAGAATTAATGCATAATAAAATCATACAAATTTTTGTTAATTCATCCTTTTTATCTGATTAAATTAGCCTTTCAATTCTTTACAATCATATACATTCTTCATAGACAAAATGATATTTTGTTTAGTAAATCAATATTTTCCGTGTTTTTAAAAAAATGAAGAGGAGGAATCCAGAAGTTGTTAATTCATAAAAAATTTCGAACAATATGAGTAAAAAATATGAACTTCGAGAAACAGCCTAAACAAGTAGTATAACAGCAACTCCCCGAAAAACTAAACCCTCAAACTAAAAAGTCATAAAAGTCCTCTCGAAAGCCAAAACCTCCCATCGAAATGAAACATCCTCTCCAGGGCGGCCGTTACAATCATACCATAAAAAGCATAAAAATTTTACGTCCGCCGCATCGTGGGCAGCATCCCCCTCCGCGAAAATCCCAGCAGCGCCATTCGAATTACAAAGCTCCTAACACGCGGCCGCTTCCTCCGCGCGCCAATAAAAGCGTAGCTATCGAAGGGAGAGTCCTCGGGGCGCGCAGGCGTCGAGGCTGACAACCCCGAGCGCCGCCGGCGGTCAATGTCACCGGCCAGGCCAGACCGCTTGCCGCCGGGGCAAAACACGAACCGCCGCCACCGCCGCCACCCACACGAGCGCGCGTGCACCAGTTGCATGTATGTGCGCGTCTTGCGCGAGCACGGAGCTCGGGCAAATTGAGCTTTTGTTCTCTCTCCCTCTCTCTCTCGGGGAGGTAGTTGATAACTAGTGCGGAAGCATGACTGCCGGGTCTATGTAGCCCGTTTTTGAATGGCCGATGAATATTTATGGCCCCGGAAAATTCGGGAGGAAATACCTTGCCGCTGGTCGATTATTGTTAGATGCCAGGGATAAGATATTTTTGGGCAAGAGCGGAATACGAAAGTGGGTTATGAATTTAACTTCGCTGTATTTTCATTCGAATTGTAGTTCTAAATTTAAAGAAGAATAATACCTCAAGAGATCATTAGGTAGAAAGTATAAAAAATCGGAAGCTTTTTTTTATGCTTGAATAAATTTCTTTACTATTTTTTCATCGCTTTATTGCTGAGTATAACGATCCGAGACCGTACTTTAAACTTTTGAAACTTTTTCAAATAGATGAAATATTATACAATTCTGCGAACCCTTTACTTAAAATTTGAGATGGAATTTTTTTAAACAAAGCAAAACATCATTATTGCATTTCCATAGAAACAGAATAAAAAAGAAATACAAAAAACTTTTTAATGAAACGCATATAAACCCGCGTTAAATACGAGTTTTGTTTATTAAATAAGATCATAAATTCTATAAAATAAAATGATCATAGCGAAAGAAAAAAAATTGCTTAAGCAAAATAAACAGCAATCTCGCAAATTCCTTTAAATCCAAACTTTTATCTACGCGAAAATTGACAAATATGAAGGAACTACAATTTTTCGCGCAACTTGTCCTTAAAGCTAAGCTACGACTTTCTCGGTTTATACGTACATACAGCCTGGCAGGGGAAATGTGCCGCGTGCGCGCCGCCTGCGCAGGAGATAAGGACGCGAGCGAGAGAGAGAACGAGACTGAGGAGATGCACGCGGCAACTTTATCCGTACACAGCTTTTTCATATTTTTTTCTTATCTCCCTTTAAGATAGTTCGGAATAATGAGGCGCCCGAGCAAATATACACACGCTGGAACTTTTAAAAGGCGGCGGAAACGAGAGCCAGACCGGCATATTTTTTATTAGTCGCATTATAACTAAGGTTGGGATACTTTTCTTCGCTCTGGCTTGTGTAAAAAAGTAAAAAAGCTTGTCTTTAAAAGTATGTTTAAGAGAAAACGTTGAATAAATTGTAATATGTATGGCTAAAAATAAGATAAAACTGATATAAAAATGACTTAATAATAAAATGAATATAACAATAATAAATTTAAAATTATAATTTGTAGTCTTAGGTGAAAATCATAATTTTCGATGTTGTTATTTTAATAAAAATAATTTTATTATTTATTGAAAGAAAATATAATCTTTAATTGAATGAAGATAAAAGTTTAAAGACGAGGTGTAAAAGTGAGTTCTTGAACAAATAAAATCTTAGATTTTCGCGAAACCTGAACCTGAGAGCATCATTTTTGCGAAAAGCTTAGTTTTTAGTCGCCATAAAGATAATACGGTATTAAATGGAAAATGAGAAATTTTTTCCTCCGCGGAAAAGTCTGTATCGATCACAGAGACACTTTCTTAGCAGGCCGTAGATTTTCTATCTGCGCCGAACGCACACGAGAGGGTGGATATAAAAAAGAGAACGAAAAGAAAGTGTAGGGTACAGTGAGACCTAATCTGCACGGGAGCGACAAAGTAGAAAGATGTCGTAAAACGAGAGTGAACGGGAGAGAAAAACAGGGAAGACGTGAGTGGAAAAAGAAGGAAAATATTAAGAGAGCGAGATGGAAAATGAGAGAAATTATGAAAGACTGAAAAAGGATTATTTTCTATTCAAGCTTAACCACAAATCCGCCATTTACTTTACTAGACATGAACATTTGAAATTCTAAAATTAAAAGATTTTCTCTTAAATGAAAATTTTTTTCATCCGTGATATGCTGTTCTTCGCAGATATAGAAATATCGAGATGGTAATGACTGCAAAAAATGGGATGCACGTGTAAGAGCATCTCCGAATACATTAAAAATAAAAGCATGAAAATAAAAACCAAGATGAATATTAAAACGATACAAAAACTAAAAAATACCAAGTGAAAACATTCAGCAGAGCAAACGAGAAAAGAATTAAAGTAATTTTTTAAACGATAGAAAAAAATTTCAATTAAAAATTTTCAATTAATTTTACTTTTTCGGTAAAAAGAATTTGAATGCATAACATTTTTCTTTTAATTTTTTTGCAAATACTTCTTTCAAAATTTAATTTAATTAATTAGGACTAAAGAATTCCCCTAAGAGAACGCTATAAGCGACCAAAAGGAAACGACGCGCAAAAAAGGCAGTCGAATAAAAGAAACTCAACCATGAGAGAGAGAGATAGAGAGTGAGAGACAGAGTCGGAAAATATCGAACGCAAGAGGAATTTACACAAAGCGCGAGAAAGAGAGAGTGAGAGGGACAAAAACGACGGAGAATTTAATGGAGGAAGGAGGGAGAGGCGGCGATAAATTTAGGAAGTGGCTGCAACCTGCCAGGGCCACCCTTTCCTACTCCCCCGCTCCGTTCCATTAGGTCGCGCCCTTTATACCCGGCGAGCACGCCGCTGACTTATCGCCCGGCGCAGGGCGCAACGCGTGGAATCTGATTTTTCGATCTAACAACCGGCGCCCGATTATGGGACGAGACGCCCCGTGCGTCTTCTTTTTGAATGATCTATTTTTTAAGGTTTTAAAATTGTGCAAAAAGATAGTGTAGCGTACAGGAGAATTTTTAACGTTAGTTCTACGATTTTTGCTGTTCCCGCTAATTCTTAAAATAACAATAAAACTTATTTGAATATTAAATAAAAGATAGTTATTATGTAATTCAAAAATATCTAAAATCTCCAATAGTACTTTTCAATACAAGTGCAAAAAAATCGCTTCGCTCAGGCGACAACACATTCGAACGAGAATCATCTTTTACATGTGTGTAGAGCAATATTGTTTAATACGACGAGTGGAAACACTATTTTTACGCATAAAAGTAGCTTTTTACGCACGCAGTGTAGAAAACAAGTTTATAATACCATAGTTTTTCTAATTATTAAAAAACAAATGCTCTCCGTTTGAAAGGAAATTCAGTTTATACAAAATTTCGCATGTAATAACCTCCCTTTTGGTAAGCCAAAATAAATAATAAAACATTTTTTCTCATTTATACATGTACTTAATTGCAATATTTCAGATTCCGGTATCAATAAAAATGGATATAGTAAACCAACAAAATAGTTTTTTAGAATATATCGCGTGGTTTTACCTAATTTATGGACTTGTCTATTTTAGTATGTTAACCTACACTTCTTTGGGGGAGACGAACAATATGTCAGAAACTAAACCACTCTTCATACTTAGTAAATTTGTCAATTACATGTCGGGATGACAAATTTTCAATGTTGTAGATTCATAATTATAACATAAAATTGTAAATATGTAATAAAACTTACCCTTTGTTACAACTTGAGAAGCAGGTGACAATGACTCTAATTCCAAATCACCGCGATTTTTAACCAGATTCCAGTCATCCCTTAATTTCTTCAATTTTTCCTAAAATATAATTATATTCTCATATATATGTAAAAATATCATTTTTATTTAATATTGTAAGGGTGATGTTAGTTTAAGAATCTAAATAATTTAGAGTATTGTATACTAAAAAAATTTACATTTTTTAAAGTCATTATGGATACTTTTAACACATATACAAAAAATAACAAGATAAGGAAAAATAATATATTCCATTCACAGTGACAAAGTAAAACTTACTTGAAGTTCAATGGAGACCGTCTGTTTCGCGGATTCGCATTCCTTTTCTAGGTTTGTGTAATTCTCCAATACATCTTTCACTTCCATTTGACGATCCTCAACTCCTGCCTATAGAAGCAACAATTATTCTAAAGATATTTGCGATATTTTTCGAGCGATTACTCTTATTACTCATTTCTTCAAAGCATAAATATTGCAATTGATGCTAACAAATAATAATTTTTTTTAAAGTGTGATACTTTTCTACTTCAGCGAGCTCTACAAATTTTCTGCATCAATGAATGAAATTTTTATAGTATTGTAGTAAAAACACTTAAAAAATTTGTGTTAATATTGATCTCTACAATCTACTAATAAAGCATACACATGTCATAAAAAAAAATACTGTATATTTTAGCGGCAATATGTGAAAAATATCATTTTGAAAGAGTCCTTCAAACAACTTTTTCAATATCCTTATTAAACTAAACTGTTTTTTAATCGCTTACTATTATATTTTCAATTGCTTTAATGCGTTCTTGTTGAGGCAGCTCGCGCGTGATGTTGAGCCTGGTGCGAGTCTCCATCACCCAGGCCATAACGGCGTCCAAACTTTGCACGTACTTCTTCAGGGAAGTCAATTTGCTTTCCACATACTCCTTGTGAGATGAAATGCCTCCGTGTGCCTACAAAATTAAAGAGACAAACGAGATGTTGAATTCATTACTAAATTGCAGGAAATTCATGAGTGTGGTAGCAGACTCTCCATAATTTTTTCATGAAACAATTTTTCTTGCTGCTTTGAATAATTTAAATTCTTTCTAGCCTACTCTAGTACGTGACTTGATTTTGATGAAATACATCTAAAGTAAAAAGAAAATGAGAAAACGTACCTTTTCTAAATTAGTAATTAGTTTATTGCACTCTTCCTCGCTGACGCTTGCACTTTGTTGATTCTTCAATGTTTGAATTTCCTTTATTTGGTCAGTCAGTTCTTTTTCTCTTGCCTTGAAAGAGAAGTTATTAAAATTTAATATTTTATTTATTATAATTTAATTATAATATCGTTTAATTTAAATAAAGATTAACTTCAAACTTGATTTCTAAAAGAATTGAAAGGTATCTTAAATTATCAATTTTCATTTATAGAGTGTCAAAATATTTGTCTGAGAACAAAAATATTAAACAATGGATTGAGATTAAAAGTATTAAAAACTCAACATCTACAAATGATTACAAATTAAAGACAGTTATGACATTTCTTTCGTCCACTTCATTTCCTTCATTACTCTCAGCCAGAAATCGGACAAGGTTAATCCATCTCTCCGGGCGACATCGATTTCCCATAAAACGCACTTGGGCTCGCAATAAAAGTGCATGCCGACGAGAGCGAGAGTTCATCGATCGAGTGAATTACATGCGCGCATCCATTACTCGCGCGTATTTAAGGCCCGGCCAAATTTAGAGGCTGGACCGGAGCTATCATCAAACGCGCCCGTACGAGATAACTTCTATTTCGAGAGACGGACGCCTTCTGTCCAAAACAAACCTAATATACATAGCTGCTCGTGTGATGCTCTCCAAGTTTGCATATACGCGATCGCGCTCCAGTAGCTTAATCGCTTTAGCACGGGTACCGTGACGATAAGGAATTTTGCAGCAGCACTAAGTGTACGAGAGAAATTAGGAGGGGTAGTCGGGTAAGATCGATTTGTATTGATCTGAAAAAGCTTTGTAATGGGGTGAATAAATTAGGTGTTGGGGATGAACTAATCGAACGGACGAGAAAGTAATTAGGAGACGGAATAAGGAGAGAAGAATCGAATTCCAAAGTTTTTAATTGATTGAATAAATTGCTTGAGCTAATTAAACTACTTCAAAAAGTTTTGTAATATATTAAACGTCGAATAGAATCATTTTATAGAAAAAAAACATTCAAATTACTTTTGCAGGTAAATTGAGTTTGCCTACAAATTACGTACAATTTTGTGCTAGCATATTTTAAGTAGTCAAATTAAAATAAATAATTAAAATTAAGAAGTTATGTATTTTTATTTATCTTCAAACAATTTCTTAATAACTGTTTTTTTGTAAATTATTAGTTCTTACACCTTGCAAACGTCAGTTCGCCTAGTAGTTTTAACAAACTTCGCAAAAGTAACACTTTACAACTTACCTTAACCATAGACAGTCTTATCGAAAGGGACGTATCGTCGGACGGATTAGCCGTAGATACAAGCAAGGAGTTCACCTGGATGACGAGATTAGCAGCACCATCCAGTATCTGCTTGGTGGTCCTCTGTTTGCCCATCGCTCCAGACCTGGCAAAACGAGAGCGCAAATTTCTCTTAACTCTTGTAAGCATATCGCCGATAGAAATATAAGAAAAGAAAAGTAAACGAGTCAAAAATATTCATATATCTTGAAATTCGTTTGCGTGTATTTGTGCGAAAATGGATTAAGTAAGGTTACGTTCGAGACATCATGATCAACGCGGCGCGAGAGGCAAAGTGCAACTGAAATAGCCCTCGAAGAAGGAAGTCGTATTTTCCGCGAGCGAGCGCACGTATCTGCGTACTCTCGTTTAAGCTCGTGTGTACGCGAGTTTCGAGACGACGAAATGACACTTTACGGGGATCGTAAACACGTGTGCGTCTATCCCTGTGCTGCCGGTCTCTGTATGACTTCCGTGGAATTTCTGCTGGTGTACCCGCCTTTTTTCTAGAGTATATATAGCAAATTCTTTAGCAAATTATAAACTGGTACTTTGCTCCTTCCATGATATAATAAACGTAATAGTGAACAGTGATATATTTTTAAATGTAATTGTAATACAGGCAGTGCACATAAAAATAGTTTTATAGTAAATACAGTTAAATAATAAAATGATTTAACAGCATTGAAAATGAAATTTATGTATTTAATGCAGCTTTTAAATTATTAAAAAGAAGCTTTGTAAGTACCTGCTCTTCTGAATATTCCAATCTGTTACGAAACTCTGCCATCTAGCTTTCAGACCATCAATAACCTGTTGCCAATCTTTCACATCACCAGGAGAAGATCTACTCGTAATATCCGCAATAGTTGCATTGATTCCATTTATAGTTCTCAACATTCTAGGCATTTCATGATCAACTTCAAGCATTCTTGATCGACTAATTTTACTCTGTGGATTTGTAGCAATTTCTTTCATGGCTACTTCCATTTTTAACAGACAATCATCAAAGTTCCAGCAGGCATTCCTCAATTCATTTAACTTCTCATTACATTTAGCCCAACGATTATATCGTTCAATGTAATATTGGTTAACAATTGTCCACTCTTTCTTGAGATTGTCATTGTGCTGACGAGCCTGTTCGTTATCAGCTATGTTTTCCCACAAGTAGCTCATTTCCTCAACACTAGGCTTAAGGATGCCCAGCGCGCTGCTAATCTTTTTAAGGCAGTCGTCCTGATCAGTAAAAAGTTCGAAATCTTTACCATTAAGAGGCGTGGAATTAAGAGATTTAGAGAGTGTACCAATGGCTTCGCGCAATTTATTGGCGCGATTTACGAAGTCTTGCACAGTTATTCCACCTACCGACTGCAAAAATATATTTTATTTAGAGGCGGTATTAAAATCATAACTTTACAAAATAACTTACCATTTCAACTTTCTTATCCGAATGCTGCTTATCCTTATCTTTACTACCGCTGAACCTCTTGAATTGCGAGCTAATCTCCTGCCATCTGCTATTAATGCCGTAAAACGCCGTTTCATTGTGTCCCACATTAAACCTCTTTAGCTCCTGTTCGCACTGGGTCAGCCTTTTGATCTGCTCTTGTCGCGCGTCGAACTCAATTGTAAATGCTTCAAGCTGACCCTCATAATTATTGGCCTGCTCGAGTTTTTGAGGCGCCAAGCGGAACCAGTCTTCGAGCTCGGCCATCAACTGATTGTATTCGCGCAGCGCATCCTCTGCCTTAAGGGCCTGGGCACGCTTCGTTTCACATTCTTGCATCACCTGGTGCCATTTGCCGCGTAACCGATCTTGATGCTCCCGACGGATCTTGTCAGCTCGGCCGGGATCACTTGCATGAACTGTCATTACTAAACCATCACCGCGACTGATCAGACTTGCTGCGTCTGGAGCTAAACAGCTTATTTCATCCTTTAAGATCTAAGAATTAAAAAAACATTTTAGAAAATTTTAACTGATTATTACTTATTACTGTATATATATATATATATATATAATATTTTCTTAAAACTAATTATGAATTAATTTTAACTTATCGTTTATATTTATCATTAATTTTAACTTATCGGTTATATTTATCATTAATTTTATAAATATATTTTTGAAAATTCAATTTCAAATAAATTGAAATCTGTTATACCTCAAGACGTCTTGCTGGGTCTTTTTCGTTTGTTACGCCCCCGACTGTCATTAACATGATGTCCATTCGACTGAGCATCTGCTGAGCCAATTCTTCGAATTCTATGATGTCTCTCTCTAAAGCAGCTCGCGAAACTCGGACAGTTTTTAATGGAAGCTTCTTATCGTTTGAAAGTCTTCGTTCTTGTAAATTACTTGACACACGCTGGTGAGCCTTTTCTATTTCAAGCTATCCAAAAATAACAAGAATTATTTATGAAACATTCAATGCATTTAAACATGCCTTTATTGCAAAAATGTTATTGTAAAAATTATTATTAATATTACAATTATTAATATTATAAAAAAGGCAATTGACGTTATTATTAATTTAAAAATCCACTCTGAAGAAACTTAAGATGACCCATAAATTCGGAAAAATATTATTTTTGGTAAAAAGTGTACATATTAAATGGGTAATATTCTACGGATTCATGCAGATATTGAAATTTAATGTTGCGTATCAATTTCAGATAGTCTTCTCGAACGAGAACATTTCAATTTCTCCGTTCTCTGAAGAGCTCTGAGCAACAATCGAACAACACTTTTGCTTGAATACACGAATACTTCTTAACTCCTTTCGTCCAACAATGATACAACTTTGTCTGCCCGACTTTCAGTAATAAACGGTCACCGCTAACTTGACTTATTATTGCCGGTATTATTTGAATTGCGATTACTCGAATATCACTTACTCCAATAAAATCAGCAATTTCAAAAGCTTACTAAAGTTAAATTTGTGAAGAAGTTTGTAACAAATATATGGGGTCCTTTATTTTAAATGCATTTCAGAAAAATCTTTCTAATACACGATAAAGACAAGAGGGTAAGATTCATAAAAGGTATACTTATGATGTAAATTTTTTTTGCAATTTTAATCATCTTAAGCTTTAACAAAGTTGAATTATAATTGCCACCTGACAAGCCACAACCAAGCAAAACCCTATTTCTACCTTATCCAAGACATCCTCTGATTTGTGCTCATCCAAATCTCCATTAGGTTCGCCTTCAGAGCTAGAGCTACCCACATCGATCTCTGTATCATCTGAGAAAATTAAAGGCTCGTCGGTTTCCTTGTCGCTTCCGTAAAAACTATCGCAATCCTCTCTAATCTCCTGCACTTTCGTCCTCTTAGGTACAGGCGATCCCTTCAGCTGGGCAAAAGTTACCTCCTTCGCGTTCACCACCTTCCTTCTGGTTCCGCTACCTGAAGTAGTTTCGATCTCCATCGGAATCGATGGTCTCGAGGTGTCGCCGTCGTCGAGAATCAGATATTCGGCCACGCTCTCTGTGTCGATGCGCGTCTTTGAGACTTCGGGTGTCGATGTCACTAAAGGTATTTTTGTTTTTTGCAAAAAGGTGGATGGCGATTGCTCGAGAGCTTCGTCGAGAAGATCGGAAAGATCCTTTTGGTCGTTTTCGCTTGAATGGCTACGCTTGAGAATCGAAACGAGCTCTTTCTTTGTATTTGGAGAAAGAGTTTCTTCGGATTTCGGTTTCTTAGGACTGTCTTTTTCATCGGGGTCCGTGTCGATTGATTCGGGCTCTGTTTCTGTGTCTTCGACTATTTCCACGCGTTCAACGACCTATACAATTCATCGACTATTACCGCTAGTTTTGATCTTAACAAAAATCCCCTTTTAAACTAAGGCAAATTATTCTATTTAAAGAATAAAAAACTTATTTTAAAAAGAAATTTTTGTTAATTATTTTCTACAAATATTTTATTGTGTATAAAAAAAAAATAAAAATAATCGCTTTTTGCTCTATTTTTATATTGCGCAACATTTTATAAAAATTATAATCTTGATTAAAAAATTAACCTGAGGTACTTGTTGTACACCAAAATTAGCTCTTGGTAAAACAACGCGATCATTGCTCGTTGCAGCGATTGCTTTAAGAATTTCCATCGCCTTAATTTCAACTACTTGACAGTGAGTTGTTGTCGAGTCACTTGGCTCATCGACAATTTCCTCTGGAGGAGTAGTCTTTAGTGTATTTGTTGATACTTGGGAGAAAAGCATGCTATTCTTTGTAAGGAAGAATTCATCCTTTGGAGACTCGTTCCCATCCTCTTCTTTCTTTTGTTGATAATGCGATGTTTGCACGACGTCAGGAATCGAACTCATATTCAAACGCCTACGCACTGTTCGACTAACATCAATTATTTGAGTCTTTTCAGATTTATTCGAGGATTTGTGAGTGCGCATGTTGATATCGGTAATTGGTGTGGATTTTGGTGTCACTATTGTAGTTGTAGTAGTTGTTGTGTCATTGCTCCCTGTATTTTTGAAGAATTTTTCTTTGAGAATAAACTAGGCGTGGGTAAACTATAAGTATTGCTTCGCGATATAAAGAGACACAGATTTTAGTTCAAATATATTACATTAATATTTTAAGCAATCATTTGTTTACAATATTGCAAAAAATTTATTAAATTAATATGAATGAACGATTGTTCTCAATTTTAAAAATACTCTAATTCAAAGCAAATAACGCGAAAATGAATAAGTGATAATTAAAAACGCTTAATCTCTTTTTTCACTACAAAAATAGTTATAAAACGCAAAGCCTTAACGAATTCCCCTCAAAGAAGAATCGCAGAGCAGCGTCTATGATTATATAGCGAACCAGGATTTGCTCCAGATGGTCTGCCATTGTGGTTGTCGTCGAAGGCCGGATTCAAGTAGCCTATGCCGTACGCGTCTTCATTGTCATCGACGAGCACTGCGTTCTGCGTCGTCGCTGTCGCCAATGTTGCGCCGACAGCCTGTGGTTGATTGTTTCTCTCCTTTGCCGACTCGTTCGTCGTCTTAGAGCTAATTAACAAGTTATCTGTGATCCTGTGGATCCATTCCTGCGAAAAGACGACACACTGCGATTCACTGCCCGACATTTCTGACTCCTTCGTTTCCCACACTCATACACTTGCATACTTATACTCAATTTCTAAATTTTCAAAAAGTGAAATTTACTGTAAAACTGTAAGTTAATGTGTCAGAATACATTTATTAAACAATGCACAAATATTTAGAAAAACTTAAAAAGTTTTGTGCAAAATAAAATATACTTTAAAGAACTCTTTGTATGTGTATAAACATGTATTTTTTTATATTTAAAACTTTAAATTTCTTATAACAAAAAGTCTCTTGCAAAATTCAAATAGTAAATATATCAAATTATTTTATATATGAATATTATTTTTTAAAACCAAAATACATACGCTGTAAACTAAACATTTTTTTCTAGAGCTTTTAAAGTATTTTCACTAAAGAAAATTTAGAATTGAATTTACAGGCGGCAAGCAGTGTCACACGGTTAAAGGCGGAAAAATGGCATATGTTAAAGGAAAAGAACGAAAAGCTTCAGCAATGAAATTTCTTTTACGGAATTTAAAACGCGTTTATTTTCCAAGTTTTGAATAAACTACATTTGTAGTCGGCTTTATTAGAATTGATTTTCAGAAAATTCGAAACTTTTTCAAATCGAAATATACTTTCTAGTTTGCAAGAAAATACCTTATATTTAGTAATCAAATAAACATGCGTATAGTTATTTACTAAATTAAAAGAGAAATTTCTATGCAAGGTAAAAATAGAAATAAAAGCCATAAAAAGGAAAAAGGGAAATCAAAAAAGTTTTTGTCGGCAAGAGAAAAAATACAGTCCGCAAGCATTTTCGGTTTAAAATACCGCTGGCACTTTCGCGGCTATATATCCATCACCAATGCATTCACCGGCCATTTGGGTTTTTTCGCTTTATTTGAGTGTCCTTTTTTGCGAGGTACAACAATTGCAACACCGAAGGGGGAACGACTGAGGAAAAGAGTGAGAGAGAAAATGTGGTAGGGAGACAATGTTACATATCCATACGCGTTTCGTATACATAACATTTCATGTGCACCGACAGGCGATTTTTGTTTGCCAGTGCCGAAGATATCACACACTTTACGCTAATAATCCTATGGTACAATTGTTCGCACGAATATAGGAATAAAGCAGCACGGAGAGACTCTTGGATAAGGTGCTTTTTTGTTCGTTTTTTCTTCCGTTACTTCTAACATTTATTACAATATACACATATTCTCGTCACTTTTGATGCGCTTTTTCTCTTTTCACATCTATGCATTTTACAAAGGATTTCACGCAACTTCGCACACACGCGCTCGAACCCACTACCTTCAGTGATTAAAAAAAAATAAAAACGGGTAACATACAGAGTGTGATTCAGTACGATGGTTCTGGTGAATATTTTGAAAGTAAAGTTTTTACACTAAAATTATCACTAAAACGCTATCGTGTGTTTAGAACTGTTTAAATAATTACATTCTATGAAAAATAAATTATTGATCTACATGTTTGTTATAAACAGAATTATTTTTACATATAATATAAATTTACACAAAACATAAGTAATTTAATGCACTAAATTAAGGACATATATTTACAATTATTTTCATTAATAACGATCCTAATTGCTTTAACACAAACACTTGCTTTAAATCATTAAATAAAGCTAACATTTATTACGGAAATACATAATAAGATCGTATACAAAATAAAATACTGACGCGAAAGTCAAAGTTTTTTGACTACTTATATTTAAGAAATCTTAATGAATTTAATTATAAACTTTTAAATTGTATGATCTGATTTTCAAAATATTCACTTTTAGGATAATTTATAGAATATATTTTAAATAATAAATTCAAATTTTCAATAAATCGATGCTTGGTGTGGCTTGCAAGTGGTTTTAAAATATTTGAACGTCATATTAGGATTCATGGTAAATGTTACAAAGCAAAAGCATGAGATGAGAAAGCAAAAAAATGTATGCGACACAACTTATGCACTGTATAGGAAGCGTGCAAATCAAATTTCAAAGATTTCATTTTAAAATATCTAACATAAGTTGTGTAATTGAGAAAAAAGTTTACTTACTTGAATTCTATTAGAAATTTCTTCCCATCTTCTACACACTTCTGCTACTTTTGAATGATAAGCATAACGTTGAAGTTGTAAAATTTTAGGTTTTGTCTCCATTATTTCTGTTTGTATCGTCTGTAAAACCATGATCCCAAAGTTTAATTTAATATAGAAAATTGAAAAATAGATTTTAGAACGGGGCTTTTACCTTGCATTGCTCAAAATGTTTGTCATTAAGTTGTTCTACTGGTACACTGTCTAGTTTATTTAATTTTTCCTCCATTTGCGTCAACCAAGCATTAATTTCACCCACATTGGGTTCCTCCTGCAATAATAGAATATGCATTATCGAATGAAATAAATTAGAGAAAATAAAAAAAGTCAACTCTACTTACCTCCGATCCATTGCATTGTCTTAATCGTCTTTCGGTATTAGCAAGTCTATCAATGATATCGCATAACTTTTCCTTAAGCTGCTCGAGGTAATTTGGATCACAAAGTTTGGAAAATTCATCTTGAGTTCGGAAAAGCTTATCCTTGACGGCATTTAATCGAGGGATTACTTCTGTTAGAGTCTCCTGCATAATGAAAAAGATCGATTAAAAGCATTCGATACAATGTTTGTAAATCTCTTTAATAGCTTTTAAATCTTTTTTATTAAAATTTTAACACACCGTTACATAAATTGCATTTACTGGCAAGTCTGGTCTGTGTCTTTGTGTGTCCAATTCCTTGTTAATGCTTTCAATGGATTTATTTAGGTAGGACATTTGTTCGTGCATATCACGAGATAGTTCCAAAGCAGATTCAAGTATATCTTTTGATTCAGATATTTGTTGACCAAGCTGCAAATGAATTATTTAAAATATAAATAAAAATCATATATTATGCAGCTCTTTATTTAAAAATTCATATACCTTATTATACAATTCTTTAAGAGTATCAATACGTTTTGAAAATTTATCTGGTTCTGCAATATTTTCCTCTTCGACTAGTTTTCGACCAGCAACAATGATATTTTCTATTTCACTTTTTATTTCACTTAAAGTTTGATAGAATCTCTGTAAGAATATGTTTAATATTAGTTGAAGTCGATTTAAAGGTGTTATAAAAATATTTACTTTGACACTATTTAGAAACTTGAGGTTTTTAATAATTTAATTAATTAAGAACAATTACCAAACAATGCTTGAGCTGCCTTTCAATAGCATCAGGATCTTCAGTAGCCAATTCTAATAAGCACGTAGCCTCTTCAATGCCACGTAGTTCCCTTAGAGCACGCGATAATCGGGGTTCAATGCTCGCAGGGCTACGGAAACGTTGAAATTTACTCTGAACCTCAGCGAATTTCTGCCTAATCAGAATCATTTGCTCCTGCAAGCGTTGCGCAGCTTCTTGCTTGCCAGCTGCTTTATATATTTCTACCTGCGCTGCCATCTCATCTAGAGTCGATTGCTGACTGTCCATCTCTTCCATTAGTTTCTACTCAGATAAAATAATTTATTTTTTCAAACGAACATTAAAATGTTTTCAATTTTCTAAAATTTATTTTATCTGATAAATAAGGGTTGACAAAATTGCGAAACTCGCATTGTTACAAAAGCTACTAAACATAATTCACAAAAAATTAAAAAAATAAATTATCAAAATTATAGAAATGAAAACCCCAATTAATGTGTTAATATTCATGATAATATGAATGATGAGTTTTGCAGACAATTACATTAGTTTTCAGCTTACAATAAAGCATTCTTAATTTAAAGTTAAACCTCAACAATGTCAATTAATATAAAGGGTTCTCACTAATTCGGTATTTAAGTACTGTATGCAACGCGGTAAAATTTCACGTTTATATACTCAAGGCGTGACAAATAAAAGATTCGATTTGAACATTGATTAACTTTGTGAAGAGACACGACAATGTCTCATAATAAAAGATCGAACATCAAACTCAAATTGAAATGTACTTAAATATTTTAGCTATTCAAAATTAATTGTAAGAAAATGTAATTTGAATAATTTTACAAATTGACTTCGCTACTGGGGAGGAAATGGATAATTTCATTTCAGTTTTTAATAAAATAAAATAGCTTACGTTGATTACGTGAATATTATGATAAAGCACAATGAGAAACACAGACCTGGTAGTCATGAGGTAAATCATCAGCAGTGAGGTCACAGTCTAGTCGTGCGGTTAGTACCGAGTCTACTTGCGTTAAGGAGTGCTGGAGGGCAAGGATCCGGCCCTCGGACTGTTGGGCCTGCTTCACAGATCCCTCTAGCAGCTTGGCCCGCTCGCCGGCCTACATTCGATAACGAGTCTCTTTCTAGTCACTCTCGATTTACTTTTTATTTTCACACATTTTATTCTTACCATTCAATAAGTAGTCATTTTTATAATTTAGTTTAAAAAATCATTCACATTTCTTTTTCTCAGAATTGTAAAAATAAATCAATACTGATTAAAAAATATAGTGTACGGTTGCTTCTAATAAATGTAATAATTTAAAAACAACTCTTACTAAAATTATTGGTGATAGATTTCAAAAACTAATTTTTACAATAATATTATTTAATTTGCATAACAAATGACGCATTTATATTATTAATAACAGAATTTCTAGAACGTTTACAAAATTTTTCACATCTTTTTTACAAGTTATTAAAAAAACATGCGGTTATTTTAAAGCAAAATGTTAATTCAAAAAGCTTTTTCATTAATGATGAAATATGATTCAAATGGTATAAAAAGTATTTTTTTTTAAGTTAATTTCTACGATATTATAACTAAAATTGTATTTAAAATCACCTGTTTATTCAAATTCTCCCATCGATTGATTAAAGTTTCTACGTCTTGTTGAATAGACTGCGTCATAATATCATTATCCATTAATTGTTTGCCAATCTCTTGTAATTTTTCAAATCGAGAATCTGGGTGATTTCTTATGTAATTTTCTAAATCCTAGGATCAAAAATTTAAATATGTAGATAAGAATAAATTCATGTTAATAAGTAATTTTATTATGCATTGAATTTTACTGTCAACTTACATCGAGTTCTTCTGATATATCTTCAGCATCAGCGGCATTTTTGCTCGATTTTCTCAACCTTTTCTCTAATTTGTCTAACCAGTCACTTTCCTGAGCAACGAGTGCTCTAAATTCACCAGACTCATGGCTAGCGTTTTGGAAGTGTTTGTATCGCTCGTATATGCGATCCGTCACATCGGTCCATCGCGCGTTCAGATACGTGAAGCGTCGACCAAGCTCATGAACGGATGAGCCTTCGGAACTAAGAAGTTTGTCACTGCCAAGCTCGTTGAGATTACGGAATTCCTCGACGCGACGATCAACCTTGTCCTTAAGAATTTGGTAACGGCTGCGAGCCTGGAAAAGCTCCACTGATGAAGTGACCTTTCCTTCGACTGGTATTTCTCTTTCAAGATTTGATAACCAATTTGTAAAATCTTCTATTCCATTGATAATCTATTTAGGTAATAATAGATACTAATATATAAATAATATATAAATAGTAGTAATAGTTAAACTACATATGACAAAACTTTAGATTGAAAAGAAAAAGTTTAAGTATTTTAAGAATAATTAACTAATTTAATAACTTAATAAAATTTGTTTAAAAAGAGAACATTTTCATTATTATGTTAATAAAAATTTGTATCTTTATTTACTTCATCGTTTTTCTTCAAAGCACTTTCATATTTATCCCCTTGAATTTTCGTCTCGTCGACAATGGTATTCCACTTGTGCGAAATTGTTTCTAGTTTGCCATTTAAAACGGTCGCAAAGTTGGGCTCGGAATTTTCCAACATGGTATTAGTAGCAGTTTGTAAATTTTCTATTCTTGGCTTTGTTTTATTAATATTCTCTGTAAGATCTCGAATTTGCTGCAATTTATACTCGGTAGTTTCAACATCTTTAATTGTTGAATCTTCCGAAATTTCTCTCAAGTAAGCAACTGACATATCAAGCCAATCTTCTAAACTATGAAGTTCTTTATTAAATACTTTTAGAGTTTCAATATCTAAAAATTGTAATATTTATTATTTTAAATCCATAGTTGTTTCTTTTCATTTCAATATAGCACTTTAAAATCCTACCTTTCGTAAGTTTTTGTAGCCTTTCTTCTAAAATAATTGGAATATCGCTCCATTTTGTATTAAGATCTTGGAGTTCGTCTTTTATCCTCTGACATTGTGCATCACCATTCATTTTTGAAATTAAATCTTGACCAACTTTGTTAACATAATCAAAATTATTTTGATGAGATTTCAATGTCTTTTGTAATTCTTCAAATCGTTTAACTCTCTCTTGCATTGTTTTTTCATCTGACATTACTGCATGTTCTGAGAGTAATACACCTTCAATATTATTTATAAATGGTAACAACATGCTGATTGTGTCATTATATTTTTTAGGAGGAGTTTTATCAGCTGCACTACTTAATTCGTTAGCTCGGTCTGACAGTCTAAAACAATTTTTAAGATTATTAGATTATTTCTTTTATAATATTTATACTGTATAAGAAAAATTTAATATTATTACTTTTTCAAAAGATTACTCCAATCTTCAATAAATTTATCAGTATTAAGTTTCAAAGAAGTGACTTCATCAATTGTTACTTCTTCATTTGATAATTCATTTACTGTAGCATTTAATCTTCCAATTCGATCCTCACAAGATTTCATAGATTTCACTTTTACCTAATAAAATATTTTTAAAATTAAATACAAAATTACTGAATATTAATTTATTTTAAAATGAAGTAAATATAAATTTATATAATATATTTTGTAATGAATTTTTGTCTAATTAAACTTGATAAATTTAGAAGAAAAATCCTCTCACCCTAAACAACTCTACTTGACTGCTCTCGTGATTAACTTCAAACCATTTAGTATGTCCATCTATCATCAACCGCAAGCTTGTCAGCTCTGCTCTGCACTCCTTTACCTTCATCAAAACATCAATTCTCTCCTTGATTTCCTTTAATCTAGCGTTTGTTGATTGCCAACAAGTTTCCACATTCTTCAACTTGGCCTCCTCGTCTTCGTAGGCATCATTCGCCTGTTGAAGTTCCTCAACGAGCTGTTTGCCCAACTGTATAACCTTTTCATACTCACTCTTGTGCGCCTCAATGTCCGCTAGATTATCCTCATAAACTATTTTCTTCTCATCGACGCTAAGCTCGTTGAATACTCCCTCCGATCGACTTATTTCCAGGTCAACATAGTCCAGCCATTTGTACAAATTTAGGAGGGCATTTTCGAATTCTTGCCTCGTCGCACTGTCTATTCGTCGTTTTTTCGAATCGCTATGGGACGGTGACTGAAATTTATTTAATAAAAATTTTGTTTAACAAACTATTTTGAATAATTAAAAAATAACTGTTTTTACGAAAATTAAAAAGAAACATTTACCATAGTTGAATGCTCTTCTTTTTGAGCATTTCCAACAATTGATTCGTTGATCCAATCATTAGAATTAACTGCCACTTGTGGATTCGATAAGTCCACTTCAAATCCAGAATTCGATATCTACACACAGTAAATTAATTCATGTATATAGCAGCAAAACTAAGCATATAAGTAAAAAAATTCAAAATTTATCTTCAAACCATTTACAAGCCACTTGCTCTTACAAAATTCCCCCTAGACAAAATATTGGAAAACAAAACTTACCCTTAGGCTTTGCACTTCCATTATCTGTGTAACAGCTTCACACTGGTCTTCAAGATTTTCCAACTTCTCCAGCATTTCAACACACTCGGAGCTCGATCCGTGACCCTCGAAATCTTGAATTGCTTTTTGTAATGCCCCGAGTTTCTTCTGGATCAAGTCCATCTCCATTTTCAGCAACTGCAGCTTTTTAATCCGGTCAAGTATTTGGCCGATTTCAGAAGCCGGAGCCGCCTCCATCTGCTTGAGTGTGATTTCTGTCTCATTGAGCCAGGAAACAAGCTTCTTGTAATCGTCGGTTAGGTCGCTCCACAAAGACGATAGTGCTTGAAGATTCTTGTGTCGCGTTTGCTGCCATTGGCAAATGTGCGACCAACGCTCCCCTGAAAATTAATTTAAAAAAAGATTAATTAAAATAGTATATTTTTTAAATACAGTTAAAATTGTTTTGATTTTAAAACAAAAATGTTTCATTTGAAAAAAGTTTCATTTAGAAAATGTAGTACGAAAACAAAAATTTAATTAAAATACCTTAATTTTTCCAATTTAAATATTATTATTTTTCAGATTTAGGTTAAAAAGTTTAAAATAAATATTAAAGAACTGAAAAAAATACTTAAACTATAATCTATAACACACTACTAAAACTACGTTACACTACACTACATCTATACTACGAAATCTAGAAATTATTCAACTACAACTAAAGTTTGAAATACGTATTTCAAATATGCTAGTCAAGTTGCTTCTTTGAACGATAAAATTGTGCATTATCGACTTAAAATTTTAATTTACGAAATTAGTTAAAAAAATAAATCTTAAACTTAACAGGAAAATAAAATTTTTATAAATAAAAACGTTTTAGAGATACAGGCAGACTAGGGCAACCAGTCTAAAATTCGTCGCTGAAATCCTCACCGAGTGCCGATAGCTGATCCTCCATTTGGGCGTAAACGGCTTCCGAGTTTTCCTCGTCGACAACGACAACCATTTTCTCGAGGCCATCGACCACTGCCTGCTGATTCTTTATATCCTCTTCGAGCTCGTTCAGCTGCTTCATCTGATCCTCTAGCGGCGATTTGTTCTCGAGACCACCCATCCGCGATATCCTGTCTTCCGTCTTGGTCAACCACTGCCGCAACGATTCCAGCTGCGTCTGCTGCATCTCCATTAAAACCTATAAATGGTTTTATAAAATATTCTTAGTCAATTAAAGTAAATTTATATTATTCGTTAAATTTTTTTTATTTTTCCTAGAAAACTTGCGTAACTGGATTCTTATCAAAACCAATTTTTAAAATATTATGAGTTGGAAAGACAAGTAAGAATCTTGAACGGTTATCTTGAACAAGGTTTTCAAAAATTTGCAGCTCACATGGCGCGTCGACTTTAAACGAAAGAATTTTAATACGTATTTAAAAGTGTTTTAGAACTAATGTGAATTTGCTTCAATCATCCTCGCATTTATTCAACACATTTAGACGTAATAATATGTAATTTTATGAATGTTAATATGCAGCATATCACATATTTCATTTTCTCTGAAATTTATAATAAACCTATTACTGGAGTTACTTTAAAAACAGTAAATTTCGAAGTTATGAGATACCATTTCTACATGATTATCACATTTCTAATTTTAACATTCCAGTTCTTCATTAACACTTTTACTGCAGCGGAAATCTGCAATTTTCGCTTGTCTTATTTTATTCGAAGACTACAAGTTTAAAAGCATACTTTCTTAAATAACTTCTTTTATTTGTTTGTTTTTTTAATTACTTCACTGACGGCATTATGATTACTATTATGTAAAAATATGAATAAGTGTATTGTCTTGCTTATCTTATTAAATCGTATCATGCATATTCTTTTGTTTTACAATATTACATTCTTAAACATATTATCGTCTATTAATTGATAAATTAAAAATTATTTTCAAAATTCAACATTATAAATTAACTTAGACTTCTTGCATATTGAACAAGAAGTGTATGCCCAAAAAACACCCAATTAAAACCAAGTATTATTTTTTCCTAAAACCAAGTTTCTAAATTAGAATCTTCCACGTACCTGATGGATCTTCGACTGTCGATCGAGGGCCCGTTTACGCAGATTCTCCCACCTGGAGTTTAGCAGCGACATCTGCATGCGTACTTCGTGCTCCTCGTCTTTCTGTAGTCCACCCTCGGCGAGCAAACGCTCGCCTTCTTCTAGCACGGCTCCTACTCCATCCTGGTGACCCGAGAGTTCAACCAGAAAACTCTCATGCTCTCTGAACTGACGCTTGAGTACTTCGAGACTTGATCCTGGATCCTCCGCATGGTTCAAGACGTCCTCAGCTTCTAGTAACCATGTAAGAACTTCTTCCAGAGCTACCTGATAGCCGCCAAGCTCGACGGAGACGTTTGTGGCTAAGCTTAGTGGACGTGATGCGGGAAGATCGGGATTTGACAGTGGAATTGGAAACTGCGGGAATGAGACCGTTGCTTGCTGCAAGGGAGAAAGAATATTGACGATTTAGCATTTTTTATAGAAAAAAAAGCTAGAATTAAGTTTCATTCATCTATAATTTATGATTTTTTTTAGATCTGTAATTGGTGACAGTTAATACTAGCATGATTTTTAGGAAATAATGCAGAAAAATAATAAGAAAAATTCTTTCAACTTTTTCAATTAATTATATTCAAAGATAACTATACAAGCATTTCGAATTTTATATTTTTAAATAATTTAAATATTTTCTAAAAGAATATTCAAAAAGAGTCATCAACTACATTTGAAAGAACACTTGTTAGGAAAATAAAAACTAATTTAAATATTGCTCAAAAACGTATAAAGAAACTTTTTCACAAAGATAAAATTACAATTGTGCTTATATATCTGTATTATATTTTACAATTATATTTTACAATATTTTTGCATGAATATATAAATATATAATATCTGAATTCCTGAAGATTTTATTTTAGAGCAAGATTAGATAATCGTAGTTTCCAATTAATAATCTCTAGCTTCCCTTCTTCACTCACACGTACGAGTCTACGATTTAAAAATTATTACTTCAATTCCTGGTGTCGTGGCGGTAGATCCTGATTCGCTGGCAGTGGAAATGTCGATTCCTTCGATATCTTGGCCAGAATGAGGCAGTGATTGAAACAAACATGTTACGTACATTAATATGGATTTCTTGTCGGGCACCGATGTATTTACGTCTGTAAAAAAAATAAATCTTGCTTATTTACGTATTCCAAGTCAAAGTATTCAAGTTGAAAATCAACAGCGTTAAAAATATTGTATTAAATTTTCCATCATCAAAATTTAAATCAATTAATTTGATTTTAATTATTTATAAAGTTTTCCTAAAACGTAAATTTATATATAAAACATTAAAATAAAATTTTTCGATTAAATAAACTAATTATAATTTTGCAATATTTTCTAAGTTAAAATTTGAATAGACTAAATTACAGTGAATTTCAAGGAGATATAAAGATGCTACCTATTAAATCAAAAATTATTAATTTCCGAATTATATAATTTGTTATTTATTATAGTATGACACCCATCTTTAAAGTACAATTTAATTATAATATAGAGTATATATTTAAATATGCATCTTTTAAAATATTATCGTCCTCATTAAAAATATATTTATTTATAAGAGATCGATTACTACATAATTATTATACAAATCAAAATGCAAAACATTAAATTTAATACACAGAAAATCCTTGGTGAAACTATTAAGCCACTTTAATAACTTATTTGCCAAGCTGCAAACGAGCGAAAACTAAAGTACACCACAAAACCTGTAGTAATATTAAACTCATTTTATGCACTTCGCATTTCGAGTGAAAACATTTTTATAAAAAAAGAAAAAAAATGAACGAGAGCAACGATCGAACCTTCGGGATCGAGTAGCCTTTCAATGCCGAGCTGTTCCTGCGCCAATCGAAAGGCGTGATCGAGTCTGGCATTCGGATGCTTCCGGGCAATAGCATTAAAGTCGAATAAATGCGGCCTCCACCTGTGCAGCAACGCGTTGAACGCCAGTCCATCCGACCAAGAGGTCGTAAAGTTTTTAATATCAACTCCTTCATAGTTCTGCAACATTAATTCAGATAAATTCAGATTCGAATAAAATTAAAAAAAAAACTAATATATAAAACGTTTTTAAAACATTTTTTTTCGCTGAATCGACTGATTTCTATGCTTATTGATTTTTTATTATACACAGAAATGCAATTAATACATTTTTTAGTAAATTCAAGAAAAATTGTTACATTATAATTTTCTGTACAATAATCGACAGTTAATTTGTATTCTCCTCTTCTTCCAATTAAAAACAATGAATTTATTATACTCATTGAAGAAAATTGATCGGCTCTATTATAGACAATATCTCATTATTACACCGGTATCTGGATGATTACATAAATAAATACCAACCTGTACTGTTTGACGACACCAGGCAAGCAACGTTTTTTCTAAATTCGTCTGCTGCAGCTCTGTCATTAAGTCTTTCAAATGATAGTGTACTTGCCAGTGTAAAATAATACTCCAGACTAAACCAAGAGTTAATTTTGGATTTCCATCGACTATATCATTACTGCTAATATTTACGAGTTTTACCTAAAATTTCAGATATAATTTGTAATAAAAGTTGATCCAAATTAAATTTTCAAAGAGGAAATATTTTTCACAGCAACTTACATTATTTTGTTCCAGAATTTGCAAAGCTTTATTTACATTATTTAAATGATGAACTCTCATCCGGCCTCGTTCACGCTTCTGCAATAAAAAAGAGCAATGTAAAATTAAGCTTCATCTTTCGAATTCAAGAATTCACAAACGTTGACTTACGAATGATTTTGATGTTAGAACTTCCAATAACGAAAGTAACCTATTTCCATCCCGCAAGTCCAGAAATAAATCCGTAATTGGTTCATGTTGATTCTAAAACAGGTTTTATTTGATATTTTTGAAATTTTTAGTATTTTAAAGATTAATTACTAAAGATTAATTATCTGAAAATTATAAAAATTGTATTAAAAAAAAATAAATATTGGGTTATAAAAAATTGTTCAAGGCCAGTTGAAAGAAAATTCACCGGACAAGCCGTTCTCTTAACGTAATTTATAGGAATTATTTTGCTTGAGTAGATCAATCTTTAAAAAATGAGCAATATTGTTCAAGGAAAATAGTATCGTCGAAAAATAATTTAGATCTTAGTCATGGCTTAAAGATAACGCTGTTATTTACAATTGCATTTCTCCCAATCTTCTGCAAAAATTCTTTATCTTTTTGGCTAACTATCATAAGCATTTATCTAAGCTGAAAAATCATTTCATTGAATTTCGATCGTCATTGTAAGCTAGCACAATAAAAGTAGTACATATAAAAATGTATTTGGATTTAAAATGCACTTAGTAATATCATTAAAACGCATTCGAGATAAACCTGAAACAACAAAAAATGAAAAATAATACAAAATTACTTACTTTAAGTAGCTGTGAATTTATCCATTTGGCAAAAGTCTTCTTTTGCACGTCCTCCCGTTCGTCTGAAAGTAAAATAGAACAATTAAAAGTACTTATTTAAAATGGTAAACTAATTAGATCTTATGAATAAACATCCGAGAAAAAATGCATTAAACTTTATAAAAGTTCCAAATTTCTGAATATTATTATTAATCATAGTTAAAATCTACTTGTCGCATAATTTCCTAATTATATTTAGTTACATAACGTCTTTTTAATTTGTTTATTACGTTAAAAAATATATTACTAATTTATACATTTTATGTATACTTTCAAAAATGTAATTTAGCAGCCTAAGAACCTAATTTCTACCCAGCTTAATCGTGTTTCCGCAGCCTGCATCGTAACTCATAAACCGCCGCTTACGCAGCGGGTCCCTTTTTCCCGGGAAACTTAAAGAACCGCAGCAGACACAAAGGGTCGCAGAGGCGCGACGAGGCTTTACCGCTACGTTCCCTTTAAAATTTCGTCGGTGGCGGCGCTCGCGCGGCCTAGTCGAGAGAGCGAAAACGAGCTTACGCCCCCGCGTGTTTGTCAACAAACGACAGCGGTGCAGGTGCCCTTGTGCGAGCGACACAACGGCGAAGGAACACCCTCCCCGCTGCATCGCCGGACGAATGAATGAAGCGCATTACGCGGCGCGGACGACGGCGAAGTAGAAGAAAAGGAGAGACAGACGAGCGGAGCTCGAAAGCCGGTGAATGGAGAGGCGATAGACGAGTTTTATGTTTGTGTACACGGAGCGTTCGCGATAGAATTTAGAGTTGCTGTTATGTCGTTGCGACTGAATGGTGAATTAAAATTTGCCAAAATGTCAAAATGGTTAGACCAAAAATTGTTAAGGTTCAAAAATTTTTAAGGTTCAGAACTTAAGTTCCAAAGTCTACGGGCTTTATATACATCACAGCTTTAAAAAATAAAGTGCAACCATAGCCGGCCGACACAACCAACCTAAATCTACTTCTTTCTAAACTCAAACGCTCTCAAACGTACCGAGTTTTGATAAAAAAATTTCACTCCGCGCGGAATTCTCCATAGGTGTAGCAAGCGTACATTTCTTTCTCCTCCTAGCAAGTCCGGCAGCAGCGGCAACTATATATATTCGAAATGGCGATCACGTTCGTTATAAGACCGAGAGAGTAGGCTGCCACTTATACGTCGCCGCCGTCGTCGACGGCATTCTTGTCCGAGAGAGAAGAGAAGGCGGCAGCTAACTCGTAGAGCGAAATCAGCGACGTCTTTTCTTTGTGAAGCCCGTTGTGAAGTGAACGTTATGAGAGAGAGAGAGAGAGAGAGAGAGAGAAACGTCTAGGCGCCTTTTTTCGCACAGCCCAATGTATAAGGAGATGCTTGATGTTGATACTGAAGGAGGACTTCCGGTTGATTTTGCAGGTCGAGTTTTTTTTTAGACGTAAGGTTTTCTTTTTATCTAAGCCAATGCTAACGAGGAAAATTAAATTTTAAATGTGAGTGAAAAGAAATGGTTTACATTTATGGGTTCATTCTACTGCAATTAAATTTTTTCTGTTACAATGTTGAGAAAAAGATACGTCTTAGGACGTAACATCATAAAAACGGTAGCATCGTCGTCCGAAAAAAAAGATAAAAACTTAGAAGAATTTGAATAATTAAAATTCTCTTACAAAACGATCAATCAGCATATATTACGAAAAATTTTATATTTCTATACGAAACAACAATAATTCTTGGTTTGACATCTAGCCTTTGTTTCTACATCCAATCAACAATCTAAGAAATGTATAAACGCCCATAAAAATGCATTTTTATTATCCAAAAAGCCACATTCTCAATTCGCATTTCCAACCCACGTCCATTGAATTCAAGACACACACGAACCCGAGAAAGAAAAACGTTGGAAACAGCGGAGCTGCAGTAAGTCAGTCATTCCCGCATGTGGCGCACCGGCAGTTAATAGAGAGAGACGGCAAATACCGGTCGCCGATGGGGGAGTCGGCACCGATACACTATTTTTGGAAAGCTCCCGCGCGCCTTTTCTCTCCCTTACGGAATTCCCTCTTTCTCTCCGTATATATCGACTCGGGCTTCGTTCCCGGAGAGCTATTAAGTCTGCGGGGTCTGAAAGGACACGAAAATAACTGGAAGCGAGAGGAGATTCTGGCCGGAAAGGTGGGGCGTGCGGAAGCAAAAGGAAGCCTTAAGTCGATGAAAATGTAAACACGAGTTGGACGCTCGGTAATTGAGGGGGTGCAGGGGGCGTTTGCAAAATATTTGCCGAAGGAGTGCATGTTGTGATTTTGCTCCTGTTTTGGCGCGGATAAGACGTCGAACACTTTTTTCGTGTCAAGTATTAAATTATAATGCTGCTACAGGGATAAAATCTATTGATACAACAGAAGAGAAAGCTGCGGGTTTACGTAATTTCATGGAATAATGCAATTTATTACAGTATTATAAGAGATAATTAAGTAGGTTTACGGAACCGAATAACTGTAAAAACAAAAACACTATCGTGTAAAATGGAAATTTAGCTGATTAGGAGAAAATTGGCGCTTTCTATTGATAGCAAAAGTGTTACACTGCACTTCCTTTATTACAATGCAAATAATAATGAATGTTTTTTTTTCTGAGAAATGTTATGAGAATTTCATTATCTTCTTCTTATAAATTTTACATTTCTTTACTATAGTTTACAAAAGCCTTGATTGAGATAAACATAACTTAAAAGTTGGCCAAAAGTGTGTTCAATATTTTTGATCCTGTCTATTAATCAATAGAAAACCAGAAGCCTCATAATACGAACAATATCAGCCACTTACAACTCTGCGAACAGCACCACGAAAAGTCGAACGAAAAAACGAACTACAAGGCTGTACAGTGTAGTCCCACGTGTTTGTCATTAGCATATTCACTAGAGCAGAAGCCGTAGCTCCTCTAACGCTCGTTTAATTCGGCTCCCATCAGTGCCGGATATTCCGCCAAATTAGAATTCCAGAAGTATACGCTTGGAAAAAAAAGTACAAGCCCGCTTTTATATGTATAGAATTGCGGAACAAAGAAACGGAGCGGCTTTTCGAGAGAATTCTGCTTCGCCGAAAGTTTAAACTAAATAACTGAATTTTATAACTTGCTTCCTAATACGGTGGAAACCAGACCGGATAGCAAGTGTTTCTCTTGGGCGTAAAAGTTGCACCCAACTTGAAAGACGTGCGAAAGTATTTTGATGTAATCTTGCCGGGCGAGTTCTTTATAATTAATTCCGAGTTTCGCTGATCTTTAATTAGATTTATGATTGTTGTGCTTCGCTATAATTTTTAGTCATCGAATACTGTTTTCTTTTTTTTAAAAGAAATTCAGCGAAAAGGTAACCATTTCCGTTTAGTAACACGTGAATAATTCTCCAGCCGAGATGCGGTAATTCACGTTCTCGTCAAGTCTGTCGTGTCGCGTCGGCGCCGCTGGTTTGTTTTGAACACGGATTTAGCGCGATTTTGAATGCTATCGAGTGGCAGCAGTGCAATGTACTCGAGAGGTAACCTAAACAGCTCCTATTTTAGTCCCACCCATAGGAAGCGTTGTATACTTCGCACTTGAACAATATGTGGAAGCGAGCGGTTAAATGTTCCAGGAAATTCATTCTTCTTCAAGCTTCGTCTTAAATTAAATTTTTTAAATAAAGATAATCGCAAAAATATTTCACGTACTCCGAAAAAGTTCCTTTTATTCACATTCGCATAACGAGCAGTTCGTATAACCGATGGCCACGCGGTCTATTCAATCTTTCCTCGTGCTCCCGATGGAAAATTTACGGCGCAGAATGCGAATCGAATGCTAAAAACACATTCCAACTACAAAGCCAACCCTTTCAGCGGCGCTATCAATCGGCGTTCAATAAAAGGCGCGCGCAAAACTCTCGGCGACAAGCTCCCCATTTATTCCTCCGTCTCTCTCTCCGTCCTCGGCGCGCCAAATGATCGATGTCCGAGACTCGACGCAATTTTCCCGCCACCGCGCGAGGGCTTCTTCAACGACGCGCTCTCTTCCGCAATTGCACCCAATGAAAAGCGCATCAAGAGCCACTCTCCTCCGCCGGGCGCGAAAAAGGCACAAAACGAAAGGCCCTGTGTACGCATCAGCCCCCGTCTATGACACGCTCGAGCGAACCGCGACGACAATCGCCGCGGCGAACAATGCGCGAGTGTCGTTGGCCTCTCTCGCGGCTCTCTTTTTAGCTTCTAATGAAAACGAGCTGCTCTCTCCGCGGAGAGGAGAAGCGCCGCGCGCGATATTTAATTACATCGGGAGAATGCCGGCCGGGCGGTAATACGGAGGAGGGAGGCAGACGGCCCGCTCGATTTATGCGGCCAATTTCCAAATGTTGCCGCCGCCGCCGCGGCAAGGAGCAGAGTTATGAGCGCGTTTATGGGGATTCCGCGAGAGGAGAGGGGAGGGGAGGAGTCTTTGGAATTTGCAGGCGGGATATCGGTCGTGTCCGATGTAAATCTGAAGGATTGAGGGGGGGCTTGAAAATTGGAGGAACGGCGAGTATTTTTATGAGGAGCGAATTGTTTCAATTGTTTTCGGAGATTCGGCGTCGGCGATAAAATGTTGACCGGTGAAATGTAGTTGTTAACTTTAACTGTAAAGTGCGGACGTTTATTTCAATTTCTGGTTTATTTATTTTGATTCTTAAGTGCTTTATGACTCAGTCATTAAAGAAGCTAGAAACGTTAGCTTAACGTGAATTTTTAAGCTACTAATTGAACTTAATATTTTTAGGAATAAGTTTAAGCTGACAGCCGTCCATTTTTTAATGATTTAAAAGCCTTTTCTGAGAATTATTTCAATCGTACAAGTTATATTTTTTCCGGAATTTAAACAGAAGCTTTAATTTAGTAATTATTATAAACTGAGATTACTAGCAGAGAATTTAAATAGAAGCTTCATTTAGTATTTATTATAAATTGATATTATTACCATCATCGTTATAATAAAGAATAACAATTTAAAAATTATATATTTAATTATGACGTATTTGATGAAAGGATCAATCGAGTAATCTTTGTTTCTTTTACAAATATTTATGAATAGATCACTTCACATTGTTGGTAATAGAAATTCATGTTCAATTAGTTTTATCATTAAAAATTGGCCGAATAATCAATGTGAAATATAAAATTATGAAAAATTTTTACAATACTAAAATCATTTTATTTAAATTCAAAGCATCATTTTCCAGATAAAAAGAAAACCTGCACGAATGCAGTGAAACGCGCAAATCCGAAGTATCAAAAACAAATCGCATTCACCAACAACGGAAAAGCAAGAACGATTTTTGCAACGACCCGAGAGCGATTACTATCTTCCGCGCTTCGGTAACTTTCAACCAAACTCCTAATCGCTCTGACCGAGATTCTCTTCTCTTTTTTTCTTCCATTTCTTTTTGTTCCTTGGCGAACACACTGTACGGTCTATCAGCGCGCGCCTTTTTTTCTTCCTTCCCTCCGACCGTAGCGAATACACCGAGGCCCATTGTGCGTGTATCTCGGGCGGTGCGTCGGCATAGTTTACATAATTACTTCGATTCCGACCGATGATGACGAGGCCGCCTGTACAGATGACGATGACGAGCGATTGGCGAGAATCGGTTTATATTGGCTATCTTTTCCCATTTCTCACCCGCTCGTTCGTTCGGAGTGGAGGAACTTTCGCGTCTTCGTGCCGTTGCTTTTTTGTACAGTCTGACGTCAATGGAATTTTTTTGGTGGAGGAAGGCTTGCAGTTACTGTTTAAGGCGTATATGATGTTAAATTTAAAAAATTAAATCCTTTTTGATAACAGGAGAGGTGCAATTATTATTTCAGATTATGAAAAACGCCCAGAGAAAATTTCGTTTTGAGGAAAAGTTTTAGCTGCATCGAACGACTTTTATAAATTGCACGAGAGAAAATGAGGTCGCTAACTTGTAAAATATTTTGTACGTACTTTCAATTTTATAGAATGTTTTTTTTTTGTATCTATTAATTTAGATAGAAAGAGTAAGAAGTAAAAGGCAGAAAAAAAATTGTACGTAACATTATCTGAATAGTAGAAATTCTGGGTCAACTTTCATTCGGAATACTGCAAAAAGTGAAACACTTTTACACTTGTCCTATTCAAATACCTGCTGTATGTAGCAACTGCTGAATTACACCTTTCATTATTTGCGTAATTGTTTAGGATCAAAAGTTATGTTTGCAAAACAAGCGATCAGCCTTTCATAAATCATGACTAAAACATACATCAAAATAACCTGAACAAGTATCATTTTCCTAACCGACCTCTCGATGACTATTTCAGCATTGAAAAACCATCTAAAATGGTCGATTACTTCATAGAACTACCGACTGATTAGTTCAGCGTCGCAGCTCGTTCCATCTCGCCTGCTCGATATATACTCTAAAGTTTCAAACCCCTCGAGCAAAGGCCCGCGACAAAGTATTATAATAATCCCGACAATCGCATACCTATGCCAGAGTCGGCCACCGCAAAAACTCTAAGCCCGCGAGCTCGCGTTCATTACACTCGCGCGTGTTTACGAAGTGCGCGCGCGCTCGGATTACACGCGAGTTACGTGCCGCCGCCGCCGAGTTTCGCAGATAAGATTATGTGCACGCAGGCGCATCACCATTTCCCGGCCGATCGACGAGAGAGAAAGGGCCCCGGGCCCCGGCTATTGTTTCCTCGAGGGAGTTCTAATTCGAGAGGAACGGACGCGGGGGGGAGCGGTTTGTTTGGGTTGCCGACGGAGGTTTGTTATCGTCTGGCGAGCTTTGCGACGTTTTTTTGGGATGGGAATAGAGCTTGGTAATGAGGGAGTGATTAAGGGTGAGGATTGTTTTCGTTTTTCTTTGCGTTGCGATTTCGAAGTTTCGTTCGGAATTGGTTTTTTAGAAGTGTTGCTTTTCGAATGTGTGATTTTTACGTAAGAAAAGCATCAAGTCTTGATATTGTGTAATTTACGATTCAATAAAATTAAGTGAAGGTTAACAAATTCTGCGGTTTTACTCTCGTATTTTACTAAACTTCTAGTTGTTTTTTTTTTTCTTCAAATACATTTGTAAATAAGACGATCAAAATTGAACGAAGAAAAATTATCAAACCTTATCGAACGATAAGAAATTTTGTAAATTGACATTTCCAGTAAGTTCAATATCACATTTATCCGCGCTAAAACACGTTCTTTTTCTCTCACCTGGAGCTAAAAATAAAACTGATGATCTTGCATTTCCTATATCAACGCTTCTCACGGACAAGATAAGTTTTTGTCATCTCCTATCGCGGCAAACTCGCCGTCACGCGAAAAACTCGTCGTCAATTCATGTAAATTCAACGGCGCCGCATGCCAGCAATTAAATCATCTTCGCTGCAATTCCGCTCGTCGAATTCTCGCGAGCAAACACGACAGAAGCGTTGGATCTCCGGGGAGAAATTCTCGGTACTGAAAATTAGGCAGCGACGAGTTTAGCCGCTAGTCTCTTATCTTTAATCGGCGCGTATTTATGTCAATTACTTGTCATAATAAAGTACGAGTGAAATAAAAACACTGACTCCTTGAAATTAAAATCGAATTTTATAACGGTAATTATAGTTTACCGTATCCTTGAAGAACTTGCACCCATAATCGTGCATTATTCCACTCACTTTCACGTGATAAAACGGAGAGGTACGTTAGCGTTATTTTCGTAGTAAATGTCAGAGACTTCACAGTCCAAAGGTTATAAACAAAAAACGATCCTCGCTCGCTTCCCCCATCCAAAAAGCAATAAAACCGTCTATAATAATGGCTATTAGGAAAAAGTTGCCTCGCGCGAATCAGTTTGCATTTCTCGGTGCAGCGGGACAACAAGCCACAATGTTCGCTTTTCCGAAACCTCCTCGAAGCGAGTCCAGCTCTCCCATCCCACCCACCTACGCATCCTCTCTCTCTCTCGCGCGGTATGCAGAAAAATACAGGCGGCAACAACAATACGCACCTATGTAGACGACTTCCATCTTGAGTCTCCTTCTCCGGCACTACGAGACACCTCACTTTTGTAAAAAAACCACATGCACAAGCATATACAACAAACAGCAAAGATAGAGAGACACTCGCACACACACAGCACAGGCACACACACGCGCGCGGGCGGTCAAGCGCGCATCGCAACACGTAGCGGCGGCGGAGAGTTGAGGTTAGGTTGTCCGGGGACACTTGTTGCTGCTGCTGCTACGCTGGCTAGAGGCTCCTGAGCCGGCGAGTCGCGGTCCAGAGCATCCTCGGCGGTGAGCTGCTCGCCGAAACTCCCGGGCCCCGCGTTAGGCGCTCTGTGTGTTTACGTTCGCCGGATGCACGCACGCACACGCTCGATTACACGACTGTGGAGCGACTGCCGAGTGCCGCCACTACTGCACACACGTCGAGAAATCTGGAGTTCGGCTCTCTGCCCCTCTCTCTCTCTTTCTCGCTAGCTCGCTCGCTCGCGCGGTCTCTCCTTTTTTTTTCTCCTGCGAACGAGCGGCCGATCGCGCCACACTTCTTGGAGCTGCGCTTCTGAGAGCACACACTACCCGAGCTCGGGGCTCTTTAACTTTTGGAGATGCTTTTTCGAACATTGCTAAGTGTGTGTTTTGCTTTCTGTCTCTGCGTCTCGGCGTTCTGTACTCTTTATTTTGTGCATCCTTAGGCTTCTGCGGCTTTCATATCCTTATTGCAAGCAAAAATCTTTTTTATTGTTAAAATGGGAATGCTTTTATTATTTTAGTTACAAATTATAAGTTGTTTGCGTAAAGTGCAAGAGTTATAAATAAAATAAAGGATTATAAAAAATTGTTCATTTATTATTTTCAATTCATTTTTTATCTTTCAATTAAAATGAAATTTTCTCTTTCTTGTAAATCAATGCATTTTATAATGCATAAATACAAGGGAACATAAAATTAATCGCTTAAAAAAAATGATCGTTTTTGTTTATTTGCAATAAACCTTAAGAAATCGTTAAATTATCTTCAAAAATAAAATTATACTTTTTATATCCGTAAGTAATCTCAAATATAAGAATAATTTTATTTTTCAAGAAAGTCCTGCAACTTCAACAATATATATATATATATATAAATTAATATAATATACGCTCTCAATTCTTTCATATTTGCATTTCCAAAGTCGAATTTTAAAAAATTTTCAATTGTTTATCTCACATGTCCGGTGGTAAGCAAGCATCGCACGCCCTTCCAAAAAAGCTACGCTCTATCCTTGTCCCTTTATGTAAATAAACCGCTCTTCTCTCTCTCTCTCTCTCTCTGGTTTTTGCGGCCTTGCCGGCTGCCTCGTTCCCCGCCAGGCCCACACTTCTCTCTCTCCCTCTTATTGGGCACGATCTGGCAACGTAGCGCTTTTACCGTCTCCCCCTCCTTGCCGACCCTTTCTCTCCGTCTTTGTCTCTCTCCGCTGTCGCGTGTACGACTGTCGCTTCTCCACTTTTAAGGAGCTACGGCTCCGGCCGGAGGACGAGAAAGAATCTCCGGTATGAATTTCTAATGGCATTTGCCGAGGAGTCGATGAATCGCTGAACCCTTTTTGAAAAAGTGACCTGGTTTCGCAGGAGCCGAGAGAGCGACTGGGTGGTTTTGAAGGTTTACAGTTAGAACGGAGAGATGTCTTTTATATATAGGACACGCAGTGAAGTACTTTGAATATGCATTTCCTTAAATGGCAAAATGTACCTTTTGAGAACACAATCGTAAATTATTACAAATTATCCTCTCATTGTACTAGAATATCAAAGATGAAAAGAGTTTTCATTTAAAAATTTTGATTAAGTATAATGAATTGAAATACATTTCACTTTTCATAAGCACTTTATTTATCAACTATTCATTTCTTAAGAAAAAATCAATTGAAATAAATTATTTGAAAAAAAAATTGATGAATGTCATCCGTCAGCTGGCTGGGTCGAAAGGGTTATCTCGATTTATATTCAAAACCTTACTAGGAGAACATATCTACAAGTGACCTTTGATGGCCCTTACCGAAACTAATCCAAGAGCAGGTAAACGAACCCTGGATGGGCCCTAAGGACCTTTTGTGGTTTATATTCAAAAAATGAATAGGAGAGCATCACAGTTTAGGATACTTGCCGGTCAAAATCGAAATTCAAAAGTTCATTCCCTGCATTTATCGTAATTAGCATATTTTCCGAGATTTCAATAGCATAATATCGATCATAAATTGTTTATGAAATATTTAATTTTCACTATATACACAAGTTATACCCACAGCAATGTAATTCAAAACTTGTCAATTTTTAATTCCATTCAAAGTAATTACCCACACTAAATAATACTTCGAACATCGTTAAATCCCTGATCTTCCCGCGGAAACAAAAATAATCCCCGGCGGCGTTTACGCGCCGCGCATACTATTCGCATTCTTTTCATCCTCTAATACCGGCCATTTCCTCGGTCCCGCGCTCGCGCCTGGCCCAAAGCCGGTCCGAGCTCTGCTCTCCTGGTAAGTTTTTGAGCCCGAGCCAAAATGAGTTTTGCGAGCCCGTCGCGAGGACCTCTCTTTTTACCTGGCCTCGGGGCGGAGTGCCCGAGCGGGCCCCTCAAGGTGCCTCGCTCGTCTTGCTTTCCTGGTAAGTTTTTGAATATAAACCGTAATGAGCCTCGGGGGCCTTAGGGCCCCGCTGTCTGACGAGCGGTTACGGTTATTCCTCGGAAGCGGCTGATCTAATGTGCTTTTCAAGTTAAATGCGTATTTAAATAGGTGATTACGGAGAGTTTCTTGTGGTTAATATAGTACTTGCAGGTTGTAATAAAGATAAAATTAATTCAAAAATCTTTAAATTCATGATGGAGTATATAGACTCGTTCATTTTTTGCAAAAGCATAAAAATTCGACTGCTTAACATTTGTTAATTTTTTTATAAACAAATAATAAAGGGTGTATTCATTGGGAATCTTAAATAACTGTGTTTCGAAGAAAGCAATTGAAAGTAGTACAATTAATGTACATTGCTTATTGTAAGCAATGAATTGAAGAGGTCAGCAGTGTTAAAAGATTTGTACTAATTTCTACGTGATTCAAGAATAAAAAGTGATGACTCAAAAATTTTTCTTCGATTATTACAGGACAAAATTAAAAGAAAAAACTACTAAATTATTATCCAATCATGTAAATCTAATTATCAAAGAATTCGATTTCACGTAAATCTCATTATTACCAATAATCTCCAAAGCATTATCTAATGAACGCCCTGAATTCCGAACCTGCTTGATGGCCCTTAATTGTATTCGTGAAACGTAATCCCGTGATCAATAAGGATTACGGAATGCACGCGCTTACACAGTCAATGATTTATTTCTATTAAGGTATTTGCGTCGTTCATTAGACCGAAATTTTAGGGATGATTGAATTAAGAATCTTAAGTTTTAGCGTCGTGCTTTGAACACAAAGAAAATATTTGAAATACCCGTACATATTAAGCTGTGCGTAAAGATTATGACCCGTTATAACAGTGTAAACTCTTTATTCGGCCCCTGCACGAATACTTCTATACAAGCATATTGCAATACGGCTGCAAAATTTATATTTGTAGAAACTTATTCGACAATTACATCATCACTCTTCACTTGAGATTAAGTATTAATGATTTGATAATGGCATATATATTTAATCATTTCCTATCGTGTAAATATGTTGTAATATTCAAATCGTAACATTATATTTAATATTTCAAAAATTTCAAAAATTTCTTTCAAAAATTCAAACGATTCAGCATTTTTTCTTCTTTATTATTTCATAGATATATAGATGGTTTCATTATAGGAATGTGAAAAATTGTACAACCTATTCAATTACAAAATTTCCTGCATTTCATATTATCTATTTACATTTTATATATTCAGTTAAATGTTTAATATGCCTATTGAATAAATAATCGAGACAATTTATGGCGTTTTAATATTATCATTACTCATTATTAATATGCTTTAAATATAAATTTATTCTTAAATACAAAAAATTCGTAACCCAATCAAAATAAGAATTAACATTGTCCAGCTTAAAAATAAATTTTGAAAATTCAAAAAATTCTGATCCTCCAAATCGTCCGCATCAAGGATCAGCCGAGAAAAACTCGGCCCTGTCCCGAAAATCCAAAAGATCCCCTTCCGACCCCTTCGGTCCCCTTCCGCGCCTTTGCGCTCACACGCCTTTAAAGGGTCATCAACTCTTGTAGCGTCGCAGGCGTTTAGCGGACGGCGGGGGCTCTCTCTCTCTCTCTCACTCTTAGCGAAAGGCCAAGGACCCAAAGCGAGTCCCAACTAGGCACAGGTAAGCAGGGGATCAGGAGCAGCCAGGAGCTCTCCGGCGCCCGACGTAAGGCCCGTTTTCCTTTTCGCTCGGCTTTGCAGGGGACCCCACTTTCTCTCTCGCCGCCGCCGTCTCCTTGTGCAGGTATGCGCGCAGGTGTGTCCGCCTCTCTGTGCGTGAGCGCACGTGTCGACGTATATAAAGAGGAAGTGGGCGCGCGGGCTTTTCAAGCCTGGCTGATGCCCGAAGGTCCGGACACGCTTCTCTGCAGGGGCTGCCTGCTGTAAAGCGGGAGCGCGATATGCGCGCGGGCTTTTCGCCGAGGATCCGATCGAGTTTTTTCTCATTTCTTGGCGGAGCAGCGAATTCAGGGTTTGGGTTTACTTATTTATGAAAAATTCTAGTTAAGACTTCTTCTCTTTTCCTTCTAATGTATGCTACAAGAAGAATTTCGATGGGGATTGTAATTGATTGCGATTCCAAAGTTGATTTCGATTGAAAACCCATTTAATTTAACATACAAAGGATGTAAATAATGTTTTACTATACAGCTTGTACGTAACTATTAGCCATTCAATCGTCACTATTTTGTTAACGTAACTGACTCTTGGTCTTTGCTAAGTAAGATTTCCTTATTGTTATGCTTAATTCACTGTTCTATATAACGAAGAATAAGCTGACGTCATTTTACGTACTATTTAAATAACTTCATGCGAGTGAACTACATTATTATTTGATTCTATTAATTAGTATGCACGTAATTTCTGATTAACAAAGAGACCTTATCATATCCCGTACGTGACATGTAACTAAATTTTCTCAACTGCAACTCAATACGTTAAAAGTCCTACTTCAAAAACCGTTCTTACTCTCGTCAAATATCTCCCTCGAAATTCTAAACTTCAAAAGGATCAATCGACAGCGCAAACAGATATTGCTTCACGCCCGCGGCAAGTGGTTCCTGCTTACAAAGCGTCGCGATGAAAACACTCCGACGCCCGGTGTCCGAGTGACGCATATTTTTTCGGGCAGCCAATTTAGAAAGGCTCAAAGTCAATTTGTCGTACTCACACTTGACATGGGCGACTTGATGCTCCAGCGGCATCCGCTCGTGCTCCGGATCTTCCGCCGGCACATGCACGACCCACTTGATAGTCTTTGCTTTCATCTGCGCAAAAGAGAAATTCGGTCATTTTTCGCGTGTATTAATGATGACGGGTTGATTTTGAAAATTTTAATTACTGTTGCCGTATAATGCTATATTCTGTTTTGAAATCATTTTTTACAATTAATGAAATATATTTTAAAAAAAATACTTTGCAATCTTAGGATGACAATTAATTTTTATTTTTTCAACGCTACATTAATAATTGCTCGTATTAGCAATGTATATATTAGTTACCAAATGATGATAAATAAAAGTCTCTCATTAAAACATTTTATTTTTTATCAAAAAAATGGGATGCGATAAGGAAAAGATTCTGGAATTATATAGACTTTATTTATAAAACTTTCAGATTAATTACGAATTCCGAGTATAAAAAGCTACGTCAGAGTAGTTTTTAGTTACTTGTATGCTTTTTTTTCAACAAAACAATAGATGAAATATTATATTATAGGAACAGAAGACATGTTTTTTCTTTAAAAATTCGCTTAGTATGTATAAAATATCTTTAAACAATTAAGTGTATTGAGTTATTATCAATCATTTTATTTGTGGATTTAATTTAAACAATTTAATAAATAATAAAATAGCTAGTAAAATATTGTACATATTCCATTAGCATTATCAACTTAAAAGGTAAAATAAATGTAACAAGAAAGACTGCATTTGAATCCTGGTTTGACATTGCCAATATCACTCCTAGCTATTTCTGAATAATTATTTGAAAACGTTTCAAAAGCGCAAATTATACATGAAGTTGCAAAGTGAATAAATAATTTCAGACGATTGCACATCGTTAAATTAACATTTTATAAAGTATTATGAATTTGTTAATTACATCATCATAAGTCAGTATAATGTAACCTATTTTTATAAAGCTTGATTTTTTAATTGTCTTAAAGTAAGCAATATATTTAGTATTACCTGAGGTCCTTCGCTTCTTTTTTTCATTTTGGCTTCGTCGCGTGCTTCCATTTAAACGTCAGAGAAGAAAATCCGCTCGAAACCGCCTTGGCTTTATAAACACAAACAATAATAAAACTCAATAAGTATAAAGTCGGTACACATTACATACTTTCATCAACATTAGCTTCAATTTTGTATATATAATTCAATAAAAATGTCATTAGCAGCAGCGCTTCTAACGACGCTAGACGACATGAAGTCACAAGTTTCATTCTCACTAATAACACTATGATGTCAGAGCAGACCGGCTTTGCTTAACGAGGCAGGGAAAGAAATTCTTCCAACCTCCCGAGCAGCAACAGTTTTCCTTCAAATTCCGCGCACAAAACAGCAACACTATCTCCTCACGCCTCTTCCTTTCCGCGACAACTCCCGGCAAAGAAAAATACATGAATCACATTATGATTAATCAAGGCAGCTTCTCCCAACTTATCTCCTCCCGAAGAAGCGCGCGCGCGCACTACATGCTATCCCCATTCAACGAAATTACAACTGGTTACACGAGAAGCTCTTATCGTGCGGTTATCGTTGAAAAAACACCTGTTGACGCGTCTTCGGCGACGACTGGCGCCGTTGTATTGGGGGAAATTCGCGGCGCTTTTCCGACACGCGCGGCAGTGCGCGCGCGCGCGCGCTCTTTAGCGCACTCCACGCGGCGAGCGATCTTTGCCCGATAACGCGGGCCGGGCGAGTATAGAGTAGCGAGAAAGAGTAGAAGCGCGCCCACGCCTGCGCGAAACCGAGCCGAGCGCTTTACAGCCTCCGGATCGAGTCGTTTCCGCAGCCAGGCTGGAAGTGCGCTCTGCTTTTTTCGGATGCGATAGGCGAGAAAGAGAGAGAGAGAGAGAGAGAGAGAGAGAGGTGAACGACCGGCTCCGTTTGTCATTTCGATGCACAATAAGTCGGTGGAGAGATTAATTGAGCTGCGTGGCAAAGTTGAGGGTTGCTGCCAATTTTCGACATTTTTCCACTGAGGCAGAAGCGTTGCTGTTTGTTGTTTCAATGACCGAGGAAACTGAGTTTATTATTGAATGTATCAACAGTTTTTTAGAATGCTTTGTATCTTTGTGAATTTTTATTTAAAATATTTGAAAACGCATGAAATATGCTTCGAATACTTTTTTTTAAATATTCATAAAGGATTGCTTAAATTAATTTCTGTTTAATATTCGAATAATTTTATTCGGATCGACGACATAATTAATTAAATCTACGATTATGAAGGCTTCTTACCATATCTTTAGCAATCGATATCTTGAAAAATTCATCTGAGAAAATATTTTGTTGTTTTTTTCGCCTTGACAGTGTTTTTATTGACTAACCTTAAAGTATGCATTTATAAAAATGGTTACTTTAAATGATCGAATCAGCGAATTTTAGATATACAGTTTATTTGGTTTTAATTGAGGTGTTAGTTAAAAGTAACAGTACGCACAATAGAATAGCAGAATTATTTTCCATTCCTAGAAATTTTAACACTTGTTGTCTTTAAAATCGGTATCACGTTTCAAGATAGAATTATCGAAATAAATAACGGAAAATGCTCTAATAATACACTTCGAAACCATTCTCGAAGCTCTCCTCATCCTTTTGAACACTGTACGATAACTCGTCTTTCTCAAATTATTTTTCAAATTTTCTTTAATATCACATAACCGCATGATGATACCGATCGCGAAACATCAGTCAACACGATTGAGCTCAATCGATCCGCCGTCGCGTCGCGTCGCGTCGATACTGCACTCCTTAAAGTGACCCGGAATTTTCAATCGAGCTTTTATCTAAGATTTCTCGAGTACTACTTTCAAATAGCCGCTAATAACGCGATTACACTGCGTGATTTACTGCACTCGTATCTCGCATTCCCGCCTTCATGCGCGCACTTGAAATTCAGAAAATACACGGTGCGCATGCGCACGAGTTTTCAATGCGGGCTCTGGTGGTGGAGTCTGGAAAAAGTCAGTTTTGACAACACGTGCAGGATTTAAGGTTAGTCTTAACTCTGACACGACACGCGTTGCGCTCGTTTTGTTGAAATTTGTATTATTTTGTTGCAAGATAAAGAAAAATCAATCATGTATCTCATGTATTATTTGGACACAAATGGTGATCGCATTTACACACTTAAGGTAAAAACATTTTTTTAGAGAATTGGCATTGGCATTGGCGATTGGATTGTCATTGTTTTACTCAAGGAAAATTTTTTATAAAATTGTATTATTTTTTACTTTGTTTAAAAAACTTATTGCATAATATTATAATGTTCAACGTTAGAAAAGAAATATTTCCTCAAGTAATAAATAAAATGTACTTACTTGCATAGTAGCTTAGCCTTCACTGTAAGTGAACAATGCTTAGAATTTAGTTTCATACTAGAAAACTAACAAAAACTGATATTGAAAGAATAGATTTAAATAAAAACATGAACTTGAGCAGACCAAGCACTATTGACAAGTTTAATTTAAATGCTTTTCAAACTGATAATAAAAATTATTTTAAACTAATACACATTATATATTACAAACAGTTATTGAAGATTTATTTTATAATGGCAACAAAAAAGTAACTGAATATTGATTAAATCAATTAAAATTTTTCATTTTAAAATTTTTCTTCCTTACTTGCCTTATGAACTTTGACTTTAATTTATTTTATAAATTTATATATTTTTCTTTTTTTTTTTTCAGAAAATAGATCCTTATGGAAAGCCAACGCTTTCAGCTCATCCAGGTAGATTTAATTTTATAAACAATAAAAATTTATAAAACAAAAGTTTTTAATTTATATTTTTTAAAATAAACTTTTTCACAGCTCGATTCTCACCAGAGGATAAATACTCCAGAGAACGAATCACTTTAAAGAGAAGATTTGGCTTATTACTTACACAAAAACCATTGCCAACTTATTAATAGCTGTGTTCTCTATCTGATTATTAAATTTAACAATCATGTCATACAAATGCAAAAATGTGAATAATGTGTAAATACCAATAGCAGTAAGAATGATTTTTTACTTAAAATAAAAATTTTCTGAATTTAAATATTATATTTTTCAAAATTTACTTTACGGTCCATTAAAATTATCTAAAATAAAATTAAACATAAATTTAGAAGGGTAGACAAATAAATAAAAATTTGTTAACAATTGAAATGTATATTTACATCGATAAATGGTACAATATATTCCAGTGTAGAATTTCTCAGACCAATTCAGTGCCTCGATTTTCGTGTGACTGAAGAAAGTATTCAGTACAAACATTAGTCAAGATATGTTATATATAGTTTTCCTAATATGTCTTGTTTGATTATTATACAAATTATAAGCCCATTTGCATATATACAATATTGTTCATTCTTGTACATATTTACAACATCCACAAAGTGTGTAAATGGAAAAGAAGTATTATTATTGTAACTGAAAAAATAATATAATTTTAAAGGTTCATACAATATTGATATAAAGCAAGAGTGTAAATTCTCTTAAAATAAAGTATTTTTACAAAATTTAAATCATTTTTAACTAATTTTGAAGTTACATTTTAAACATTAATAAAGAAAATAATACTTCCTTAGATTAGTCGGATAATTCTAAAAATTTGAAAATGCTATTATTGCCATCGATAAAAAAACTGTAATTTCCGTTATGATAAACAATATTTCTATTGAGTATTGAGTATTATATATTATATGTGCTATGTACATAAGGCCCTAAATATCCTAAATAGAGCTGTAAAAAATTATTTTTAATATAACACGGCATGGCAACAAGATTCATATTACATTATAATTTATATTTTAAATTGTAAAAACCTAAATGCATTCATGAACATTCAATTTGTTGTTCAGCGCTACTTGTCTTGTAACGCAACTAACTCCCTTTATACTTTTAAAAAGATACACAAGTTCCATGAATATTTAAACTTCAAATTTAATATCTAAAATTTTTGTAGACTTTAGAGCTTTGCAGGAAATACATTCTTTCTTTTTATTTGATATATAAAGAAGATAGCATATATTTTCTTCAAGGCAGCCATTTGCATGACAAGAAACTTTCAAACAATAAACATATGTTCAAACTTAACGATGTCATGAAGAATCCCTTCTTACATTATTCATAGAAAATACATACTAAAAACATAAAAAGAAGATACATAAGAGAAATTGAATCATCAAAAAATTTCAAATCATTGCAATAAGTTATTTATCGATCTCCATGGTTTATCATTTTAAATACAAAACATGACTTTCAATAAAAACAAAATTTTAAATTTTCTGAACATAAAAAAAAATAAATATTTTTGTTTTATTTTAAAAATCAATCAACCAAATAAGTTTTTAAATTAAATAACAAATTTATAATTGAAAATAATATTAACCAAAATTTGAAATATTCTTAAAGTAAATCAATTTATGTTACTTGAAACAATAAATATTTTTATTAAAAAAATGTTTTAAAAAAATAAAGATTTATATCATTCAATTTCCATAAGTTGTTCAAGATATTTCTTTTAAATTTAAAAGATTAACGGATATTGAATTAAGAAAATAAAGCCCTTTAAGTCTTATTCTACTTTAGTATTGTCGTATTCATAAGAAATATTTCTAATCGAACACGAAATTCAAACGTCGGAAAGTATTTCCTTGCGATGACACTTTAGTTCATTTCCGCAGTCATCGGTGCTGCTGGTAATACATGAACTTGTTGGGCTTTGCTGGCATTATAAACTTGACCTGGACTGAAAGGCTCGAGTCTTGGCCCAGCGCCCGTTCCTATATCATTCTTTCGTGAAGTATCTACAATGATTAAATTAAATTAAATTAGAAATATTGTTTTTATAAAAAAAAAAAAAATAAAAAAATTAAAAAAAACCGTTAATAATCAGCATTGATGGAGTACTCATTGTACATTTTTTAATTAACAAATTACTGTGACAGATTATAATCAATAATTTTTTTACAAGTAGTATCTAAAAAAATCTTATTAAATTTAGTCTTTCAGAAATAATTGACATTATCGCAATAAAATTATTAAAAAAGTTTTCAATGCCAAAAGAATCAACCAAAATAAAAACGGCAAGATCTATTATAAAAACTGCAAACCAGCCAAAAACAAAGCAAAATTCTCAATAAAATTCAGGCAAAATGTAAAATAACATTTAACGAATTTTTGAAGAAAAAAAGTATCAGGTAAAAAATCATGATATTACCATTTTTGAGTTCGACTGCGGCTGGAATGTATCGAGAGAGCCTAACAACGGGCAAAGGCAGATAACCGCTCGTGAGAGGCATGACGTCGAGCGTAACGCTCTGCTTCTCGAGGACCTCGAGTGAGACGATGCCCGCGGTCCTGCCGCAGACGGCCCACATCGTCTGGTCGGCGAGCACCTCATACATTAGTTGGGGTGGATGATGGTGATGATGATTGCTATTATTGTTCGAGTTAGCAGGGGCGGGATGTCGATTGTGATGCATGCGCGTCACGGTCAGGCAGAGGTGGCACATGCTGCCGGCGCGGCAGAACTCGCCACCGCCGCCAATCGCCTCGACTTTCGACGACACCGTGAACAAGGTCTGCAAGATACTCGGTTATAATTGGAGTCCTTTTACTATCTTCTTGTTTTGTTTTTCTTTCTTTTCTCATGCTTTAGTTAATTACATTTTGTTAGTTTGGAGAAAATTATGAGTACGTGATGCGAGAGGCAAACGATTGTTACTTATTAAAGAGAAGCGTAATGATAAATAAAATATGAAATAGCATGATTATTTTTAAACGATAATATTTAAATCAAAATTTGGGTTTGAATTAATAAAAATACATTTTGATAAGCGATTTTAATTAAACGCCATCAAGCGAAAAACTGTTAAAGTTTATTAAGCGGATATAAAGTGCAAAATTGATTATTGTAATCGGTAATAAACAAATCTCGCATCACGCTAATAAAGGATAGAAGTTACATTAATGAATTAATATGAAAGATTAATTCTCACAAATTAATATAAAATCGCGAAAAATATTTTAGGTGTAAAATAAATTAAATAATTTTCCTACCGAATAGTCCGTAACATCAAAATTACACCAATAGACGTTGCTTTCTTTTTCAACTTTTTCCAAATCTCGAATGTGAAGTGGATCGTCAACAACAGTATTATTGTCCTATATTGATATAGAAAACATTATACTTTTGTAATTAAAAAAGACAAAAATTAATTAAATAAAATACTATGTAAAATATAAATATTTTAAATACCGCAGTATCATCCAATCCATCGAGTTCTTCAATATCTTTGATTGCAATGTATTTGACACGAAAGTCGGTCTTAATAGGTATGGTGGATCTCTCATCATCATTGCCGAGTTCAACTTCCCACATAAACGACACGGACATTCCGTTGCCAATGACGAGTTTCTGCCCTGCGGTCGGATTCAAACTCTTAAAGTGCACGTCTGCCGAGGTGCCACTCGTCAGCCGAGGTTCCGTAAGTTGAAGCAACTGACTCGATAAGCCCGTCACGATTATTTGCAAGAACTTTCGTCGTTTCGCCGTGTGCAACTTCATTGTTGACATCAGCGGCGTGCCAAAGTGAAGAGTTATACTTTCCTCAGCGCCCCATGGACATTGTATATTTAACTGAGTAAAAATAAAAGTTTTTTATTTTATTTTGTGTGCTTCTTAAAAAAATGGTTTTGTAACGAATTTTATTGAATCATGTGGGGAAAATGTTATCATTGGAAATACCGAAGCGCTTTTATCAAAGAATGTTTTTGGAGGCGTATTTCAGATTAATTGTTGTGCAACATCAATTGTTTTGATACTGCACGATATAGTATTAAAAACCATAATTATTAAACGAAATTATGCACTAATATATATAAAAAATATGCTGCAAAAACAAATTCATCGATACCCATTAGGTAGTAGCTTTTTTAAATTTTTACCGTGTTTATTTTTAAATAATTACCTTATGTTCCATAGAAGATGAGTCTTTTTTAGGTGGCAGTTCCGCCCACACCGACAGATTTATTTTTGTCGTTTCGAAGGGTTCGCACGCAGGTATTGGCACTTCTATTTCCCTTAATGTATTAGCACCTTGGTTTTCCTTATTTTCCTTTCTATCTTCAATTCTCGATAGCGTTAATCCCCTGGAAGTCCGCAATTTCATCTTCGAACCTTCAGTGATTCTAACGCTTCCGCTCGATATAACTAATTCAACAGTTTGCGCAAGACCTGCTAGCAAATCTCTTGAGCAATTCAGTGCGATTTTTGGTTGAGTTTTTGCCACCTTATAGTATCAAAAAAATAATATAAATAAATAATATTGAAAAAATTATTTCTATTCAGCAGATTTATAAAAATCTAAAATATATTTTTATTCTAACCGAATAACACAGTCTGGGTTCGAGTACTGGCGATAAGAACTCGAGTTTCTTTTCAACGAGAAGAGACAACTGACCAATTCTATAAAATCCTGGTTGTTCTACACGCTTTATAAGGACGAATCTGTTCACGCCTGGCTGAAGAGTAAACTCCTCGTTAGAACTAACAGCTCTGGTAAAGTCACCCTTGGTGCTAATCGACGGTTTACGATGTTTAACACTGTCGGAACGCTTTACCGGATTCTTTGTGCTCTTGCCCACTTCTACCTTTACTGCACCGATACTACTCTTATCTTCTTCCAATAATAGTTGACTCGTTACTGGTAGTTGAAGTAGGCATGGATCGGTTGGCTTTGCTTCTTCTATTCGACATTTTAATAATCTGCAATGGAAATGAAAACACTTTAGATAATTGTTCTATTTAAAATTTAAAAATTTACTTACAATTCAATGCCCGGGTCCGCCTGCTTAGAGCCTTTTCTCTTCGTATTCGGCTTCGGCAGTTCCTCAACCGAAAGCTCAGCCTTTGTACACAACACCTTCCTGGGTAGCAAACTTTTCAGTACAACCACCACTTTCACCTCGCAATCCTGAATAACTTTATCTGTAACGTTGACTTCCATCTCCTGCACAACGAATGCATTAGATAATTCCGTAAGCAGCGGCTCCGGCGAGGTAAGCATTTTGGTGTAGCCAAGCATTTCATCGAGATAGGAATTGCGAATGGTCATGTGGAGAATCTCAGTGCTAGCAATGGCTGCGCAAATTTTTGTGTACCGTTCGACGTCGTCCATCTTTTTGTAACACTGCGCGAGCTCGTGCTGAGTTTGAGCTGCTAGGTGGATCCAGCCTTCGGACGAATAGGTCTGCAAGGCATCTAGGAGAAATACCACAGCTTTCTGGTTCTCGTTCATCTCGCTGTAAAATTGGGCGAGCTCCTTTCCGATTAGTCTTGCCGATCGGATACGATTTACGTGCTTATACGTTCCCATAGCTGAATAAATTAATGTGATTTTTTAAATTTTATATTATTTAAAGAATTAAAAAATAAATATTTCAATCAGTTTTTGAACTTTAAAATAATTTTAGAATTTATAGATATATATATATTTTTATGAGAATATATAATTTGAATAATATTTTTAAAAACAGGATTTTGACAAGATCTCGATTTTATTTGCCGACTTTTTGCACACAAACGGAATTCGTGTCACATCTACAGTTTAAAGCAATCAATAAATCAATATGTTATTTGAAGAAATACCACTGAAAATAAGGAGAAAGGTGTAAATATCAGAAAAACACTGTGCAAAAAATATATAACATGACTTGTAGAGGAATTTTCATAAAACTAAGTTTTTTTGCTTACGTATCTCGAGTTTGTAATTAAACGCTTTTCTAAGTATCTATGAATTTTAATATACGTTAGTGTTTATTAAATTAAATAACTTTACCTAATTCCGTATGATACAGGTACTGTTTTTTAAAAGCTTCCTTCGATGACAGAGCCTCCTTTAGCTTATCGGTCGGCGTGGGATTCTTAGGGTCTTGGGCAGCCGGTTCCGAGTCTCCCATACCCGCAATCAGGTACACGACGGTATGAAGCTGCTCGCTCGTTGGCTCACTGCCGGGCATCAGGCCGCAAAGCTTGCCTAAGCTTTCCAGCTGTAACGAGAGTTATCGGTGATTTTTACATTTATTGCATAATTACGCGATAAGAATAATGAGAAAACATTTGAGTAAATTAATAACTTATGCAATTATTACCTTTTTTTTTAGACTAAATTTTGAAAAAGTTTTAGAAAATTATACAATTTTTTTTTTAAATAAGTGATTCTAAATATAAGTGAGAATACTGCGTTATTTAAGCATTCTTTTAAGTTTGAAAAAAGTGTAAAGCAAAAATAAATTATGAGTCAGGTAATTCGTGACTCATCACTCATTACACGTGTTAAACAATTAAATGAATGCGCGAGTGTATACCTTGTCTCTTGCGAGTGCCCACAAGCTAGCCGTATGTAATGAGCACAGGTCTAACAGCTGACTATTATCTATACTTGAGGTCGACGATTGGCACGCGTTTAATACTTCTAGTGCACATAGAAAAGCCCAACATTCGACTGAACCTTCTGGTCTCTGGATTTCAAGTATCCGTAACTCATTTATTGTGTCATGCACAAAAGTTAAATAACGTTGGGCGACCTGAACAAAAGAAAATATTTATTAATTATCAATTAAAAATTAAATTTTTTGATCTAATCTTTTTTATTGATAATACTAACTTCCCAGGGTTTGTTTAGTGCGAGTAACATAGCGCATTGTCTACCAAACAAATAGCTCCTGAGATCGAGTAAAGATGCTTTGCAGTCAGCTATTAAAACTCTCGTATGATAGTCTATACTACTATTAAGATTAACACCAGTCCAAGTATTTAAAGGACTTTGAAAAGAACTCAGCCACGATGGAGTATCTAAAAATAATTGGTTATTAATTATTTGTCAATGGATTTTTAATTAATTAAGAAAACTATTTATCTTACCCCCAACATTAGAATTTAAGACAAACTGTGTAAAAAGAGCATCGAGTTCATCATATTGTACTAACGCTTCTTCATATAAACCTAACATTTCTAAAACAAACGCCAGTTCTTCCTAAAATGTAAATAAATTATGTAAGAATTGTTTAAATTAATTTTTTGATTTACAGAAATTAATATCAAGTGATACCTGTAGTAAGAAATAATGACAAAAATTCCAGCCTACTTGGTTCCTTTTTTCTCTATGTTCTCTAATAATTACTTCAAATTTTAAAAGAGTTCGATCATATGCTGTGAGCATTAAATGCCTGATTCGAGTTATTAAACCCCTCCATGACTCAGCAGACCGAGATTCAGATTTTATTGGATTGATAATAGACAGACATCTATTAAGCATAAATTCACATATAATACAATTTTATTATTGAAACACATTTAAAAATTTCTATAATCTTACCTATCTCCATGTTTTGATGCAAAATCACTACGAATCTTATCTAATACAGTTGTTCTTGGTAATAATTTGTTGCTTTTTTTAATATCATAAGTTTCTACCAACACTATCATCCAGTCTTGTATTCCTGCTTTAGCTAATGTTTTTAACCAGGAATCTATGTCATCTCTAAGAGATGTCTTGTAAACATCAACATCCTAAAACAAGATTTCATTAATCAAATTAAGCTTAGAACTGTATAGTGATTCAGATAAAACCAGATAATTACCGAACATTCACTCCAATACAAGTGTAATATAGGCCATTTAACCAAATGACAGTCTTTTTCAGATGGTAGGATATCTTGAGAGAATGGGACAAATGTTGCACTAAGTTTGACTTGTTTAATTGGCCTATCAAATGATCTTCGCCATTCAACTGAATCTGTAGGTATTGACTTGGCCAAATTGTTTGCCAAAGTGTTAAATAGCTCTTTATCCCCTGCATCTATAAAATATATATTATTAATTAAAATAACATATAAAATATAATATACAGTATTCATCAAAATGATAGTTTGTTACTACATCTACATTTTAAAAGTATTACTTAAATTTTATATTTTATTAATAAAAAAAGTAAACATAAAAAGATAACATTTTTAAGTTCAGTATGAAAAATTTGCAAGCCAAGCATTAAGTTTTGAGGATACACAACAAAAGAATTCTAAATACTTATGCAGACTCTTATAAATACCCAAGTTTATATACACACGTTTTCACTTTTTTATATACCAGCACAACTATAATTATCCCGTTTCTTGTACTCTTACATAAAATGCAACACTACCGTATCAGACATCTCGGAAAAAAACCCTTCAAATCTCCAAAAAACTTTTAAAACAAACACAGAATTCATGCTGCAGTTCGCACAACTGCTGTGTCACAAAAAAGTTCCGCACGTCAAATCAATGTCTAGTCGTGGGCGCCTCGATAACATCAAGTTCTTAGAGAAAGAAAGTCGCGGTCAAACTACGAGAACGAGAGAAAAACTTACAGGTGATGATCGACTCGCAGGCCATGGAATTGACTTTGCTCTGCTCACCGACTGCTGGCGGGCCTCCATTGCAATTCATCTCTACCCTCGGTCATATCAGTGCCCGCGGCTGCTCTGCTGCGACTACTACTACTTCTCCTGCTCGGGATGCACTGCAAACCTACACTGACGTTATAACCTCGCGCTACTTTACTGTGTGAGTACTTCGTCGTCTTCGTGCGGCGCACATAACCTATACTTTGCTACGGCACTGCTGCTGCGCGACGCGTGAATGCTGATTATATATTTTTCTGCTGGTGCTGGCTGCTGCTGCACTTCTCCTTTCGCGAACGGGAGAAGTGCTGCTATTGTAGAGGCGCTCGAGGCTCCTCGGTTATAGGAGAGTGAAGTGGCTTTTGTTGTTGTTGCGCTGAGATTTAAACTTATGAGATTGTGGAAAGATATTACATCGAAGGTGTAGCTGGCGAGTGAAATTCTTTTGAGTTTCTTCGCATGACTGCTACTATTATTTGCACGCACTGAAAGTTATTCTTTTACGAAAGGCGACACGTTACGTATTATATGCGCCAAGCTAGCATGCACGTGAAATTATTGTTTCTCAGAAAAACGCTCCAGTTTTTTACCTCAATGTTTTTATAACGTAAATAATGACGTTTAAATTGAAAAAAATGACCCGTGATAAAGTAAATTTGATTGCATTTCCTATATAAATACAAGTTTATTTTAAAAGATTGGAGAAAAATAATTTGCAGACCGAAATTGTTTTCAACTTTCTTTCTGATATATATATAATTTTAAACATAATATAATTTGAGTTTTCACACTTCTAATGGATAATTAACTCAGTTCGTATTTATTCATTTATAACAAATTAAATATTTTTCTGTTTTATTCTTTTCCTCTAATATTTTTGTAACATCTTTCCGTGTATTTTCATGTACATCTACAATGTAGTTTGATAATGCAATATAACTACCCTTTATCACAATTATTACTCATTCATATAGACTATTTTTCTTATAGCTTAGATATTTTCCCTCTACATTACTTTTTAATTAACATAGTAACTTGAAGTAAAGGGTGGATGTTTTTTTCTTGGTAATCCACTATATGGAATTGATATTAAAAAATATATATCAAGGCGTGCGGAAGCGCGCCGAAGGCAAGTTATATATGTATACACATATATTAAAAGTAAAACACCTTTACCACATACCGTGCAAAGAAAATTATTAGAACTATTAAGAATAGCCAGGCGTAAAAGTAGCTCTAATAATCAAGAATTCAGTGTTTGAGACAATGCAGCTGAGAGCAGCTGCCAAGCCTGCAGAAACTGTCGCAAGCATTGGTATCCTCTCCAAATTTTTATTTCGAATTTTTTCCTTCTCGCCTTTTAACTTAATTACTATTCCTAAGTACCCTAATAGTTTGGAATTAAAAAATTGACTAAAAGATATTTACAAAAATTTTATTTATATAGAGATAAAATCTATCCTCATTGCACTCCAACAGAGATAAATCTATCAATATCATATATTTTATGAGAGATTTACAAGATTTTATCTTAATAAAAGAATGCAACTTTTATCGTGATTTTTCACGGTAACTTTTATTACACAATTTTCTTCGTGTACACGTGCTTTTATGGTTACAATTAGTTTGTATATAAAAAATATTACTAGTACCTTTTTTTCTTCATATTCCAGTAAGTGGTTCGATACTGTCGTCAAGATCCAGTGTCGCCCTTTGCGTTCTAATGCTTATAATACTTCTGCATAATGAAAAGTATGTACCTGCTCATGTATAACTAAAGAACACGCAGCGATAACGGTTCTCGTAGTTTCTTCTCTTTTTCAAGTTTTCATGTTGTCTCTGTTTTTTCTCTGCTTATTCTCGTTTTATTCTACCCCTTTTATTCTCGTTTTCTTTGCTTCTCGTGATGTATATGGAATGTACGCTCGTTCATGTTTCATTGATAGCCTCCTATTTTTCTTATCGTTTAATTCCTTCTTTTTTCTTTAGTTTCATTGCTTTTTTAATAGACTACTGGTTCGTGGAAAAATGATGGGCTTATTGCATTTTTTAGAATTAAGCTTTACTAAGCTCTGGACAAGTCGATAATGTGGTGAATAAGCTATTATCTATACTGTATTGAAGATATTTTCGTAGTATTTTAAGTATTGGAAAAATGCAAGTAAAAAGTTTTTAATTTACTTTCAAAAATTGTAAACTTTAAGGAGGGTCTTGCACGAAATATAGACTATACTAGCTAATTTTATATTTCAACTATTTAACATTTAATAATCTGATTGGTAATATATGTTAAAGAGGTCTTCCCTACGAACCGAATAAAAATTTAAAAGTTGTAAATATCATTAAACAAATGCAGATATGGTA
>UCOM01000847.1:0-58752 GCA_900474385.1 Ormyrus pomaceus
GCTATGCGTAGGATTGCCGCTGCCCCCCGTCCCCCGCCTCCTCCGCCCCCCCGCCCGGCTTCGAACTCTTCGGGATTACGCTCCGGCTTCCTTCATCCTCCTCTCTTTCTCTCTTTCTTCGCCCAGCAGCCGACTTTGCCTCCTTACCGCAGTGCTTTATTCGCGACAGTGAGCATTCAGAGCATGATACTGAACTTGCGGATATAAAGGGACTCGCTAATGAATAGAGGCTTCGGATCTATAGTTTTCTTCACTCTCTTGCCTCTTCCTCCATCTGGCCTCTTCTCTCTTTTCCTTTCTTATCTGCTTAATACATCTCTGGCTTTTCTGCGGCTCCGAGCCGTCTCCGGGATGATGGTTTCTGATGAGCTTCTCTTGGGCTTCTCTTGTAGCTCTCGGGCTGCACGGCCGAGAGGATTTATCTATCGGTTTTAATAGCCTGCCGGTATCGAATGCCGGACTTTGTTTGTTTCCCCCCCAAGAAAGATGAATGCTTCTATTATTGCACCGCTGCGGCTTGTTCAGACTTATTTTCTGTATTAATTCGTGAATCGGGATGAAGCGCAGGCCTGCTGTTTAATTTCAAAAAGAGTTTATCAATTTTAAAGAGCGTGAAAAAATTAACGAAATAAATATAGATATATATCCAGGAGCTTATTTGATGAGATATTTTTTATGATATCGTTGAACAGTGTCGCTAAACAAAATTTATATTTCAGAAGTCATTGAAATTGATGAATGTTGTTCAATCATCGTTATTAATTTCATTTGCAATTGTCTGTACGTTTTGAATTTATTTTACACTACCAAGAATATTGCGCGCGTTTACTTTGCCGCCTTTCCTTTTTAGGTGCTGAATTCACCAATTATTTTTGTAGTAATTATATCTTTTGGGCGATAGTTTTCATCGCAAGCCATCTTGCGAATCATTTCGATTGTCGTTTGCAGCAATTTTATAACAGTTTCACCCGTTTAAATAACGAGCTACTTTAAGCGCATTTATTTTGGACAGTATTTTCTAATATAAGTAAAAAAAAAATAAAGTTACATGTTTATCATTTTTCCAGTATTTTCATTTTTTAATGAATCGGACACTTGATCTCTCTCATTCTCGAATCTCTTGGCCACGCCTTTATTCACAAATTGTACATGGCTATTCAGGGAAACGGTGTATACTGGAAAAAACCTTTACCGTGTTTATTTTAAAAATATGTCCCATCATTGAGAAATAAATAAATATGAATTTCAAATTTTAAACTTTATTCATCCAAATTCATCAAAATAATCAAGACCAATAACGTTGCACTTTCGATTATCAATCACACCAGTGCAAGACACTATTTTTAAGCAAAAGAACGTTATTGGTAAATATTCATTACCGTTTCAATAAATGCGAACTAAAAAAAAACAAGATAAATTTATCCCGCCGAGCTATTCGCTTCAGCGGAGGAAGGAAAAAGGAAGGAGCATAAAATCGAAGGAAAGTATAGGAATTAAGCGAGGAGAGAGAGAGAGAGAGAGAGGAAGAGAAAAAGGGAGGAGCCGGGGGGAGAAAGGCTCTTTTCCTTGCTCGTGCGCGTGCACAGACTGACGAATTTTATCCAAGTGCCGCGGCATGCCGGGGTAATTCTACGCGATTTACCGGCCGCCTGGATGTGTCAGTCTCTTTTTTTTTTTGCCTTCATTTTTGCGGCTCCGCTTTTTTCTTTCCGCCCCCGCCGTTCCTTCGGCGACGGCGCCGACGACGAACGAAGGATCCGGGCGGCTCCCTCTCATTTGGCTTCTAATAAGAATTGGAAATTGCGTTTGATGCCTCGGGATTTTGCGAAGGAAACGATGTGGCTTCCATGGCTACCGAGGCCTTTTTACGACTATTTTTATTAACCGGCGATGAGGGGACGTGGGATATTTCAATTTACCCGATGTACTTCGATCGGGATGCTTACTTTTTATGTTTATAACTTTCTTTCGCTCGGCAGTTTATATATTTTTGATTCGTATTCTAATTGATTATTCGACTAACAAAATTATTAGATGGATTGTTAATTTTGTGGAAATTACATTTTTATAACTTTAATTAAAAGTGCCAATGCCAACCTGTGCATCAGCGAACTAATTTTATTAATTAAGATATTAATTAAGATTCTCTCTTCACATACTTTGCGATGAAATCTAATGAAGGGGTCGGCTGTAACTGAGTTTTTGAAACTCAAGAACGTCTCTCTCCTGCCGTAAGAACGGCCTTTGAAAAAAGAGAGAGAAAAAGAGTAAACGAGGAAGAAACGTCCTGGCGTATATCTGTCGTCTGCCTTTGCTCTTAAAGTGATTCGTCGAATGAATCACTTTTTGCGACCCGAGCCGTAAATCTCAATGGCTCTCGTGTTCCTCCCGGCGCGAATATAATCAAGCAAAATGGCGCAAAAAGAAGCTGACTCACTGTTTGATGTATACACCCTCGCAGGAGCTTGGAGTGCGTCTCATTTTACCGTATTTACATTGCATTACCGCGCTGATTTTCCCCGCATATAATTTGTTAAAAATTGATGGACGCTCGGGAAGCTCGTATATCTGTTAAATATCAATAGAAAGTTTCTTTATAATTTGCATATAGAACGATTTTTTCGAAATTCTGTTGTATTAAATTTATTAAAGCATTTATAACACTTAATATCAAACGATTAATGCTTTTCGTATTTATCGACAATAATAAGGTTCTTGAACATCTCTTTTTTTATATAAACATACATTATCTCAAGCACATAATTTTAAAACCATAAAAGACCGCGAGACGATAATTCGTCGACTCCATAAGCGTTTCGCTCCGATTAAATAATCACAAGTCCCCCAACGAAAGCATTCAGAAAAAAGCAGGTTCTAGCAGTTACACACAGCAGACCAACAATCATTCACTTATTAACGAGAATTATCCTCGGCGAGCCGGCGTGCGCCAAAATCCTCAGGCATCGGCGACACCCCCAGTCCTCGCGCCTCGCCGTCCTGCTCGGCGGCGTCAATTTCCCAACTGACGTATGCGTCCCCCGGGTGCATTATCCCCATAGCCGTCGCGACAATGTGTCACCGAGGGGCAGTTTCCGCGATGGCACTTCCCAATATATACGGCCGATACGCGTATACCTCCCTTAATTAAAGCGGGACCGGCGCGCGGGGCTGGCCTTCCTCGCGAGGAGCAAAAGAAAAAAAAAACAGCAAGCAGAAAGCCGTCTAATTGTTAATAGGGCAGCGCGCACATAGATTACCGCCTAACTGGCGCGGCGCGCAGCGAGCAGCGCTTTTTGTCGCTCGATTTTTTGCCCTGGTCCTCGCACTTTTTTTTGCGCGCGCGAAGTCAAGGGACGCTTTTCTCTGAATGAAATTTTTGCGCGCGCGCGCGAGAGAGAGAGAGAGAGAGAGAGAGAGAGGCGGTGGCGGTCTTCGCTGCTTGGCTGACTACTCGTTAAAAGCCCCCGGAAGACAATGACGCGGGGCCCCGCGGGGTGACTGCAAAAATAAATCAGGCATGCGTGCGCAGAGTGCCGTTTCGCAATTGTAACAACTTTAACCCCTGCCCATTGTCCCGTTTTTTTTTTCTAGCCGGGCCTCGCAACCGTTTGACCGGATTCGCCGGTTCAACCCTTTTCCCGCGTGTGTGCCCTCTCTTGTTTCGAGCTCTCGCTCCTCCACCCCTTCCTACTTTGCGCTCTCTCCTGTGCGTATCCTTTTTCGCGTTTTTTTTTTTTTTCATTTCGCGCATATTAGAGTGTGCATATTAAAAAAGTTTAACAGTGAATTACGGGCCGGCGCAATAAAGAGCGCACAAAGGACATTTTCTCGTTGTCGTACCGACGCATCTACGGCCGCGCACAAAAGCAAGCAAAAATTTATTATTCTTACGCTCGGATGATTTTCGCATCCCACGATGCCGCTGCTGCTGCTGGTTTGCGCGTTGCTGCGCGACCGTTTCGCTGATAAAAAATATTGATTTTCAGGATTTTTGTTATTTATTAAGTGCTTTCGATTGTTTATAATCGGCTGATAAAGTTGCCGAGAAGTTGCGGAAAATTTTAAACAAAGATGGTTTTCAAAAGTAAAATTAGAATCTGACAAGTCGTTTAAACATCTCTTAAAGAAAATTTTACAAAGTCTATATACACCGGAATGTCACAAAAATTATTGAAAAGGGAGTAAAAATATTTTATAAAAATACTTGTCAAATTCTTTATCTACGCAGACGAAGGATCGTTTTTAATTTTCACATTTCGTATTAATTTACAGTTGATTAATGCACCGCATTGCAATATCAATCACGCACGATAGGTCAATTTAAATGAAATATACACCTGTCATAGTTCATAAAGTTATGGCAGTAGGTCGCACAGTCAGGCGCGCATACATAAATCAGCAAATATTCCGAACGTTTTTTCTAACTTTCCCAGAGGAGTACAAGGAGCAATTTTTTAGATCGCATTTTTCTTTGGGTCCGCACGAAAAAGTGGTCGCGCAAGTTTTTTTGCACGGCCACGTCAAGCGCGCTGACAAGCATTCTTCTCAACTTAAATGAAGCCTTCTCCGGGCGTTACATTTTTAGATCCATTTTAGCAATAAATAACAATCGACTTTTACGCTCTGATAACCAACCGTATTAAAGTGACATTTCAAAATGACGAACGTCAAGCCGATCTTCTCCGCGCGTCAAAGAAACTCTCTCTCGCAATTCCCAACAACCCGTTCCTCGGCGCGATAAGAGATCTAATTCAAAAATAATATTAAACATAATCCGTAGAGAGCAAGATCTCCATCTCTCGGCATACATTAACACTTATTGTCAAAGCGAATTTCGCATTCCTAATCTATCTCTCTCTCCCTCTCTCTCTCGCCCCGCGTTTTTTCCCTCTTCCTTCCTTCCACTTCTTTCAAGTCTTTCTCGCATTGTCCTCCGCCATTATCTCCCTTGCGCTCTCGCGCATTCTCTCATTTACCGGCCTCGCAACATATTCGCCCCGCGCGCATTTCTAATGAGGGCAGCGCGCCGCGGCGCGCTCAGAAACAAAAACTGGTCTGGCCGAGGTAAAAACAATGCCGGCCGAGGAGGGAAGGGAGGCCGACGCTGAAAGGAGACGAGGAAGTACTTAAGCCGCCGTGTGAAACACGAAGAAACCTGTACCCGGCCGAGAGAAGGACCTGCTACGCCAAGAATTCACTCGTCTCCCGACCAGCAGCTGGTCGCGCATGTATGATTTCATACACGGCCGAAGGTCGGAAGGTCTCTCCGGAGTTTCCCGCGACGCCGGGGCCGCTCTCCTCGGACGAGTCGGGCTGGTTTTTGTTTTTCTGGGGTGTCGCTTTTCTTCCTCGCGTCAAGGGGTGATGAAACTAAATACACAATGCGCGCGCGGCGCCGCTTTCGCCGAGCAAGTTCAAATTTTTCTGTGTGTCATGTTATCGCTTTTTATAAGGCGACCTTTGTTCGTCTTTTTTTTTTAATACCCGGTTTATCTTTTCTGTTTGGATAAAAAGTGCGGAATTTTTTATCGGGGACCTATGAGAACTGCGTTTTATCAAATATAAATGCTACTTTCTCACGGATCCAGTTGATTTAAGGAGAAAAATGTTAGAATATCCTAATTTTATTATTGATAGTTATTAGATTTTCTTTTCTACTTTTTATTTTAATTACGTACAATCAGGAAATTTACATTTATTTTTTGACAAAGTAGAATTTTAATGACATTTTATAGATTTCACGTATCAATGTCATTAAAATCTTGCAAATTCTACAGTGTCAAAGAAAAAAAAAAATAAATACTAATAATAATAATAATAATAATAATATATTCGACCGATTAACAACCCATGACATATCGCATACTGCAACAAACATTAAACGAAAGATGAAAGCTTTTTTTTCTCCGATAACCTACATACCTAAGCACACACGCTAATTTAATCCCGGAAAGTATTTCCACACGGCAATCAAGCCCATCGAGACTATATACCTGCGCCTAAGCGCTCGCCGGAGCTTTTTTGCCCCGCTCCACTTTGGCGGCCACCTGCTCTCGCGCCGCAGCCTCTTCATCGCGCGACTCGCGCGCGCACGCATTCCCTCCCCGTCGCGCGTAGACGCGTTTGACCCTTATCTGTCCCTCTATCTGGGCTCTGCTCATTTCACCGCTCGCTTTTTTTTTTACCCTCTTTTTTCCTCCAGCTCTCTCTCTCTCTCTCTCCCTCTGGAGCGCGGGGAGAGCCAGTTCCCAAGACATTGTCACGGGCGTCTCTGTCTCCCTCTGCGCGCGGAGGGAGCTAAAAACAGGGAGAGAGAGAGATCGCGTAATTCCGTACGATAGGCCCGGGTTTTTTTTCTTTTTTTTTTCCTGCTTTTAACCGAGAGCTTTCCTCCTTTGTCCCCGGCGCTTTGTCGTCCTTTCTCCCGCGACTTGTCGCTTCCCTTTGTTTCTTACGCCCTTGCCTTGACACCGCGAGGCCGCCCCGTCTCTCTAATTTTTATTCCGCGCAATACACTCCGTATCGATTCGGCAGAGTTCGTACCCTTAGGTGCGGGAGGGAGGGAGAGCGAGAGCCGGCAGATAAAGAGAAGAGAGAGAGAGAGAGAGAGAGTGAGAGAGAGCGCAAAAGCTCGCCTCTGTTTTATAATGGAATTACGAGATTGGACCCCGTTGTCGTCTACTACTACTACTACTACGTCGTCGTCGTCGTCGTCGCCGTCGTCGGTTCGTTGAATTTTTCGCCGGAATTTGCGCGCGCGGGCGTGTACAGCTCAGGCGGCGGCGGACCTTTATGAATGCAAAAGCTTGGCGTAACGAAGGGAATGGGGGGGCGGGCGCGCCGTTTGTGAATTTAAAAACGAAGGACTGTGTGTGTAAGCGCGGCCTGATGGAGGAGGAGGAGGAGGAGAGGAGGCCAAACATGCGGCGCGCGATGACTCGACGAAGTCTGACGGAAAATTAGACGGAAATTTCTTATTTTACACTCTCGTGAAAGTATTCCCCGACAACATCAAGCGGAGTATTATATTAGGCAAATTTTTTTTCTTTCCCCCCGGAATAATCCGTTGTGATAAGGGAACTTCTAAATTTAAGCTTTTATATTTTTGCTGTTATGGCGAGTATGTTGCACTTTTTTTATTAACGGTATTTCGGTAAATAACATGGTTAAAATAAAAGTTTCTCTGGTAGGAGATTAAACATATTTACTCACCCAATGGCCAGTTATGATTCCAATCAAGATTCATTGGCTTATTTCAATCCAATCAATTATGCGATATGATAGATAATTAAACCATCAGTTCGCGCAAGATATATAATTTATGCACATAAAAATCGCACATATTATAGTTGTAGAGGTACATAGGTCTATAGGGTTTGTCTAAGAAAATACACAATTGAAATGTGAGTGATTCTTATGTGAATATATTACCCAATATAGCAGATTCTAATTATGGTAAACATTTTTAATCTTATTTTTTCAATTGTAATTAAATGATCGATAATATTGAGTATTAACGATTAAACTATGAAAGTTACTTTTCTTGATGTATAAATTGAATCTTTATTAGAATTTTAAAGATTTGCAAAATTAAAGGTGTACCAAAAATCTATCTGTCGCGTCTGTTGCAATTACTTAAAGGGCAATTATTATTTTATTTGATGTGCTGTCTGCCGATCTACTCGAAATTATTTCATTTTCTATAAAGTCTGGCCAATATAATTACACTAATTTTTACTGGATTCAATTTAAAAAAATAAAATGTTGTATCGATGATTGACATTTTTAATCAAAACATTAAAGAAATATCGAATTTTTAATTTTTTTTTACTTTTAATTAAGTCCGCGCAGCCCACTGGATTAATCATCGAAACGCAGTATAATATTTCAGGAACAAAAATATAACCCTTTAATACGATCTGCAAAAAATTAGTAACGCGCACAGACATCTCTAAAATCCAGTAATTAATCACCGCGCCACCAGGCGGGGCATTTCACTCGGTCCGAAAAAAAAGCGGATTACCGAATGCGCACGTACGCGTGCAGAGGAATATCGGTCAACGGAACGAGGCGTGCAGGCAGCTGGCCAGGCCGACAATGGCCATCGGAGGGCCCGCGTGATTTTTAATTTTCTCGCCGGTTATAATGTTTTTTTTTGCCCGCCCGGAATCCCAGGTGTCCAGAGATCCGACGGAGCGGCCGCCGCGTGCTTCTCTAATCCTCCTAAGCCCCTCGGACCCTTAACCCTTTCGGGGTCGCGTGCCGCGACCGTTTGCGTGCAGAGTGCGAGAAACAATGGCGGCTGGACCGCACCCCGGATGCTCGCTCGGTTATTAAGTACGAGGGACATCGCTTTCTCTCTCTCTCTCTCTCTCTCTCTCTCTCTCTCTCTGGACCCTTCGATCATTCCAGCTGCCCCCGGGCAAAAAAAGCTCTTTTGGGTTTGTCTATTGGCCTTGGTAATTTTCATCTATCTCTCGGATGTCCATACGTTGCCAAAGCGCTAAGAGAAGCTTATTATCTTTGTAATTGTATAGTCGTACTTGCCGTTAAATATAAGGCGACAAAGGTACTGATCTAAATTGATAGTTTTTTAATTTTTAGATAAGAGGCAGCGAATAAAATATTTGAAATTTATGCCTATTTTTATTATTACTTTTTCCATGGGGAGACAAGATCTAGCAATGACAAGTATACTTTTGAGGAATGGGCTTACAAATTACCAAAAAATTATTATACTTTGCTAAAATTTGATATACACAACTCATCATTAGTTTTTATTACAATTAAGTTTTGATCTTTTTCTTGGCATACTGCAATTCTGTGTCCCTATTTTTCAGAAGTATAGTTATTTTTAATAGAACCTGTTTCTCCATGCATAAATTTGTAAGTACATTCATATTTTCAAAATTTCAACCTATTATTTAGTGATAAAATGAGAAATATAGGCATAAAATATAATATCTATTTTAAAAAATCGGGAAAGGAAATAGAAATTATTAAAAACTTTCGTTTTTTAAATATAAATCTATTTATAATTATAAAGAAAAAGATTTACACGATATTGCTTGCTGCACAATAATAATAATTACACGTTGCTAAGAGGCACCTGTGAAAACAGGTCCCGCATTAAAAAAGATTATCGTATAATAATGTTGCAAATTAAAATTGCTGATGGACAAGGAAAACTCTTAAGCAATATCTTTTAAATAAGATGCAACTTACTATTATATTTAATTTCATACAACATGTATATTATTTTTGTAATTATTGTAATTATTAAAGTTCAGTTATATTATAAAAGACTTTATTAATTTATTTCCCATAATGGATTAATTTTGATCATTATTTATCAATTTTTTAAACAATGCAATATTAAAAAATGCTTCAAACAATAAGCATGATATTATCTGTAATAAAATCCAAGACTTTTCTTTTTAAATTTAATTTTTCAGTTCGTACTGTCTGCGCGGGAGGCAAAAAAGGGGCGGAGAGCAATCTCCGCCATTAAGCGCAAATGGCTACATTGTCGACAATGTGCTGCTAAAAATGTGATGCAATATATAGTGAATAAATTACAAGGATTAAAACAAAAACTATACTTTACTGCATAAGAAATCTAATCAAGCCATTAATAATTGCTCATTTTCTGTTAAAAACAAAAAAAAAACTATTCTTTTTTTGCGTATACTTTTCTTTATTTAAATTTCTTTGTCACGTGTATATTTTAATAATATTTTTAGGTATAATTTATAGTTTTTCACTGTACGTTTAGTCTTTTTTAGAACTCGGTTATAAAATTCATCTACTTATTTTAGGATTTCTATAAACAATCTCAAATTCCGTTATTATTTTCGTATTCGCAAACTATACTGATAAGACTTATGGCATTTATGAACCAAATTCTTTATAAAGATGATCGTAAAACTAGATTATTTTATAAAACTTTATTTAATTTGCATTAATATGCATTTCTACGAAAAAATACTCAATATCTCTTACTTTACTTGCTTCCTCGGACTGAGTTGAAACTAATTAAATTAAAGAAAAAATTATATATTTCGAAAAATATAGTAATGATAAAAAATATTTACTGCTTCTCAGATAACAGTGTCTTTCGCATTATATATTTTTAACAAGTTAATGTAAATTTTATTTTACCGCGATTTAAGAAAATTTTACAACGAATTTTGTTAAAACCAGTGAATAAATGGTGATAAAAGAAAATAAAGCTTCGCATTTTTAGCGAAAACAAAAAATTGAATACCAAACATGTTTATAAACTTCCAATATTAGACACTTGAAGTTTTACATAAAAAACCGAAAACCCGCAGAATTCCCAGCCCGACCTTCCAGCACTGGCCGAGTTTCAGCGGGGACGCGAGCATTATTCACGCGCGATATGTCTAATTACGCTCGGCGAAGTATAGAGCGTCAGACCTACTCGTCCAATGAGCGCGTTGAAAAGGACGCCTGCAGGATTGGGGGCACGCAAAATCTTACGAGCCGGACGAGGTCCACGCTTAGTTATATATTCTCTCGGAGCGTCCCCTCTCCGCGTGTGTGTGTGTGTGTGTGTGTGCGTGCGCGCGTGTACCCGACGACGAAAAGGGTAACCCTTTCGTGGCTCATGCAAAATGCAAGGGGCCAGTTTTAAATCGGCCGGCCATCCGAATATCCATCCCGCTTATGTTTTGCTCGCACTCGCGCGACTCGCCGCTTCTTCGCGCGGCGTTGCGGCCGCGGATTCACGGCGAAAGCTGGCTCGATTTCGCCAGTTTTCGAGGAGGACAGTTACAGACGTGTCTGAGGTGCGTCGGATGTGGAGGGGATGAAGTATCGGAGACCAAGATTGAATTTAAGTATTGACGGCTGCTACAAAACGAACCGTGTGTGTGCGCATTATGGTTTTGAGAATTTGAAACTTTGTTGGAGAGTTAATTAATCGAAATTGTGATTGTGCATGAAAATCGTGTATTAAATTTGTATTAAACTTTTAATAAATTGAGTAACTAGAGTACGATTGGTGTCGCTGAGAATTTCATTGAATTCTTCTTGGTTTATATATTTTCATTTTTAAAATAAGTTTGTAAATTAAGTTTTTTTTAACATTTAAATTAACGCGACGAAAATATTTTTTTAACGCAGGCTCAAGAAGAAAAGTTTTTCAAATAATAAAAAGTTATCAGTGTTTAAAAGGTTAAAATATTAATTCTTTCACATATCGTGCACACAATAATATCTAAAATAATGTATAAAATAATCTTGCGTTATACTTCGTTTAAAACAAAACAGTTCATTAGGAGCTTTTTCAACCAAGTTTGATGATGTATTAGACAATTGTCTATCATTTAATTTCTTGATTAAAAACTTTTTTCAGGTATTTAATTACACATCCTTAAATGTTACCTTGCCGAGCAATTAAAAATTTTTAAAAATTTTAACGAAAGCAGCAAATTACGGTCGGATAGATTGCTAAAATCAATCTCCCTTACAGAAAAATAAACCGCAAAAACTTGATCGAGCAGTCGAAACATTATTATTTCCAGATCAGCGTCCCTCCTTCCCCAGCCGTCAATACCGAGTAAAAAAAACCTCTTGCTCGTTGACTTCCCGCTCGAAGGATGGAAAAAAAGGGAGGTACAGAGGGGGGGGAGGTGGAGGGAAAGCGATCGAGGGGGCCGAACGAGGGTGGGAGGGAGGGACGAAGGAAAATCCTCAATTATAAATGGAATGAAAGCGCGTCGTCGTGTCCGCGGGCATTCCGCGGATGAGAATTCAATTTTCCTCGAGTTATCGGGGATCTTTCCCTCCCTCCCTTTCTCCCGAAGCGCGTCTATATACCGCAGAGCGCCGTTCGACGCCGAGCTCTTTCCGAATGAATTTTTTAAGCCCGCCGGCGATTTTTCCGTGCTCCGCGCTTTCTCGATATATAGACGCGTCGCGCTTAGGTTATATATAGAGGCGAACGGCGGCCATTAATCTCGTTGTTCGCGTAGTCAATTAGACTCCTGATTAACTCGCGCAAAGTATCTCCGGGGCGTTTCTTGGCCGATTGTCTGTGAAATTATCCCGGGGCCCGATTCTCTCCCGTGATACTTTAAAAGCTGCTAGTCGCCGGCATCTTTTTTTTTCTCCTCCTCCTCTCGCCCTTCTTGGGGCGGGGAGGGGGGCAAGTCATTCTCGTTAAATCGCTTGTATAACAAACGACTCTAAACGGCTAATAATTGAAAATGCCTCCTCGAGGGAAGAGGGTTTACATCATTATTAAGCAGCCCGTGATTAATGAGCCCACGCCGAGTCATGGGATTACACGCCTTTCCATTCTCTTTTGTGCGACGGCGAATTTTTTTTTTTGCCGCTCTTTGCTGAAAAAGCGACGAATCGACCGGAAGCAAAACCGTTCTAATTGGCCTTCTAATTTCTTCCTCCAACTAACTGCACATTCTTCTCCCGGATTAAAAATAAATAGGTATTTTTATCAGATAAGCAGAGGTACAAGAAATAATTTACGAATTATAAATAGCGGGAGATTTAAAGAGCAGTTCGCATTAGCAGGCGGGCAAATAAATTCTGAAGCTCTGGCGCCGAGAGCCGGTCTCATTATCTCGTAATGAGCTTGCTCGTTAATTTTCTCGTTATCCGATGATGAAGAAAGTTAACGGATATTTTCAAGTGTATACGTATATTAATAAGCAATCTGCTTTTCCTGCATGATGTTTGTTATCTCTCGAAAATTCGCGCTTTTCTTGCCCGTTGAAAACTTTCTGCGCGTCCTATCTCCCATGAAAATCGAGTATTGTCGGCGCAATTTTGTTTCGTTCCCTCGCTGTTTGAATTCGCGAAAATTATATCAATTTGTTTACTCCTCAAGCCTTTTTTTTTGACAGCGAAATTGAAAACCAACGAAGAAAACGAGTCGAGAAAAGGAGAGAAGTCAAGTCTCGACAATCATCGGATAAAATGTCGGCCGTCCTCGGGTACATTTTTCTCCCCGGCCTCGGTCGGCCTCGCTCCTTTGTTCGGCCATTGATTTTGAATATGTAATCCCGGACATTTTATTATTCCCGTGGATCGAGTGGCTCGAGCCTCGTTCGCGCTCTCCCGTCTTGGCTCGTCGCGACACTCGGGGGTGCCTCGCTCTCTCCGGGAGCCGCAGCCCCGGCGGTAGGCGGGGGATCGGATCGCTCGCGTCCGCCGGCCGGCGCACGTCAGACGGAGAAAAAGAACGAAGCCCCGCCATCTCTGGGCGAGAGAGAGCCCGGTTCCTTCTACGGGGGACCGCCGCCGCCGCCGCCACCCCCGTCGTTTTCCGGTGCCGCCAGCCCCACGAGTCCTTGACACGTGATTGAATATTTTTTCGCCGTGCGCGATTGGTTCCCCCGAGCTGCTCTCTCGGTCTCTCTCTCTCTCTTTCCCTCGCGCTCGCGCAGGCAGGCGCAGCCACCTGTCAAGCAAAAGAATCGCCATGGTAACCGTGGCCGAGCGCTCGCTCTGTCTCGCTCGCTCTTTCAACCCCCGCGTCGCCATCGGAGCGAAGGGTGGTTCAGAAAGAGAACTGCCCCCGCCCCGAGCGCTCTCTCTCTCTCTCTCTTGCTCTCTCAGCTCTTTTTCTCTCTCTCTCTCTCGCTCCCGATCTCCTTCTTTATCTCTATTTAGACTTTCTTCGACGCACGCAATTTTCTTCCTTTTCTCCCCGAGCGCTCATTGTTTCTCCGGGCGCATTTCATTTATGTCCGTCTTTGTCGAGGCTCGTTCTTTCCTCCTCTTTTCTTTTTTTTTTATTATATTTTCCCTCCGCCGTGTACGGCTTCCCCTTCGACATCCCTCGATGCTCTTTCTCCCTTTTTAGCCGCCCTCGCTCTTTTTCCTTTGCTGCTCGCCGTTGCTACGCGCCCTGTCTTTCTAACTTGCCGCTCTCGGGAAGATGGCGAAGGACCGCCGCGGGCTAATATTGAATTTTAAGAAAGTCCCGCTCTCTCTCTCTCTCTCTCTCTCCTTCTCCGAGCAGCTCGCTCGGCAGATTCGTTTTGCGAAAGGGAAAGAGGGACGCGCCCCGGGAACCGAGATAATAAAAATATGGACGTATAATTTGACGCCGAGCCGGAGAGAGAGAGAGAGAGAGAGAGGAGTGAGGGAGTTCATGAAATGAGGGCTGATAATGCCGGCCAAGCTGCCAGCCGAGAGGCGAGAATTTCAAAGGTTAAGCTCGAGTTTTTATATTGAGCATTTTTTTAGATAATTATGGCCGAATGAATGCTCGGAGAAGAATTAAATGTAAAAGCGCGAGCTTGCTGCGTTATATTTCTTTCAAAGTTTTACTATTCGCCTGTTCGTTGAAAATTTGCATGAAATTTTTAAGAATAACTAAACAGTTTTTTATGTGTAAAGATGGAGTAATTTTTTTTCCTCGTTAACTCTCTAAAGATATATAATAAACGGATATCTGTATAATAAGTTTCTAAAGTGATTATTATTTAAATCCATGAGTTGCAGCGTTCAATTTTAACGTTTCAACAAAAATCGCGCAATTTTTAACAAATCATTTTATTTCAAATATTATAAAGTAGCAATTAATTAATAGACTTTTATCAATGTTCATTTGAGACTCTTAAAAAGAGTCAAGATACTTTGTTCCATTGATTTCACTATAGATTTTTCCTGCAAGATTTATCCTTCTACACTTATCCATCACTTAAATTCAGCGGCAATTATTCAACGAGCAAGCCGTAATGAAATTTCTCGCCCAGCTTACTAATGTAGAAAAGTTCAATCAGAATGTACGACAGACTCCGAAGCCGCTCCTCGCGAGAAGACGCCGATCGCTCTATTCGATTGAAGAGTCGGGGAGCTGGCTGCAATCGATTTAGCTCTTCTTATATTGCAATTTTCCGATGCAAATAACCCGTTCGCTCGCAAGGAGGTTATCTCGCCGCTCCATCGCGGGGCTCCTCTTCCCCCGATAGGTTTTTTTCCTTTGCTCGCCGAGTGTATATAAGTCGTCCGGGCTGGGCTCTCTCATTTTAATGGCGCCTCCCCCGCCCAAAAGCGGGGGTGTGAGTGATGGAAAGTTCATGCTTGGTAAAACGATAGAGAGCTCGCCGAGATGGAGGTTCGAACCTGAGTTTTCTAAAATTGAGAAAATTTCAACAGTTAAGGGATGCAGATCCGCCGAGTAATAACTTTCCTCCGCGGGGGGGTTTCCCATTCAAGTTTCGCGATGGGATTATGATAATCTTTGGTTATACATTTAATGTTGATATTATCATACGTTTTGGAATTTCGCCGCCGAGAGACGACGATAGAATGGATAATTAAACCATTCTCTCTTTTCGATTAAACTGTTTGAAAAGTTTAGGATGATGATGGAGCGCGTAATTCCTCGTGTTTAAATTTAGAGGTACAGAGGAACTCGCGATAATGGTTATGCTTTAAATTTATTTTAAAAATAAATCAATTTTCGTACTGGATTAATGTAACATTTATTACCCACTGCGCGGTACGTTATAATTTTACTGCGGCGAACGGATTAATTGACAACTAATTTTGAACTAATCGTAAAAAGAATCGTATAATTACGCGGCAGTTAGTAAAAAATCAATTACCGGAGGAGATAGGGGAAAAAAAATTTTCCATCGCATTAGCGTATCTGCACGTAGAGCAATAAACTCTCGGCCCGTTAATCGCGAAATACATTTCTTTATACCGAGGATAATCAATTATTTAATTGTGCTTTAGCGGTGAAATACCGCACCGACTCGTGAAATGAAAGAGTAGATAAGAGCCGGAGCGACAGAGCTCGAGGAAAGAACAAATAATCTGGTCTCGGGACAAAAGGCTCTCCTTAATGATTTAAATAAAAAAGAAAGGAAGAACGGAAAGAAAGAAGGAGAGAGAGAGAGAGAGAGAGAGGAGGGAAAAGAGTCCTAAGCCCACTCGGCTCGTTTGTTCGCGAATCCTCCAACTTTTTTGCTCCTTTCGGTCCGCGAAACGAAACATCCCCCCTCTCTCTCTCTCTCCGCCGCCTCCCCTCCTTCCTCCTCCTTCTCGTTTGCGATCGTTTCATTTCCTGGCTCGTCTCGAATTTCCGCAAGACGGGCCAGCAACAATGGCTCTCGCGCTGGAATAATTATTGCAGCGAAAAAGACGAAGAGAGACGAGGCGCACGAAGGATCGAAAGAAAAGAGGGAGGAAAGGGCAAGAGGCGAGCTCGCGGAGAGAGAGAGAGAGAGAGAGAGAGAGAGAGAGAGAAGAATCTAGGTATATTTAACCAGCGGCGGCAGCTCGTTGCTGCAACGAGGAGAGAACCGGATTACTCCCGTGTATTCGAAGGGGAGAGGCGGCGGCAGCGGCAGGACTTCTTGCCCGGGATATATCGCCTCTCTCGCCTAGGTCGCCGACGTCCTCGGGAGGAGGGGGGGGGGGGCAGTGCGCCTTAGAGTCGAACGCCCGGCATCGCCCCGTAATGATCTTACGAGACCCCGGCAACTTTTTTAATCAGCGCGCGCTTTAATTATACGCTCGATGAGGAAGGTCCTTCTCCCGAGGCTGCCGCCGCCCCCCCTCCCACACCCAGGCAGGCGGAGGGCTGCAGGATAGCGGGAAAAAGCCAAAAGCCTGAAGCACGCCCACGAGCGTAAGTGTATACTTTCTAAGGCGGGCTTGCGAGCAAGCTTTTACTTATTGCGCTCGGATCATCGACTTTATTTTATACTTTGCCTTTCCTTGCCCTCCTGTCTCCTCGTTAAGATTTTCGAATCTCTTCCTTCGGCAAAGTGCCGTTACTATTCTCTGTATTCTTGGTTTTAAGAGCAGTGGAAATTGCTTACTGGTTCGAATGTCGAATTCGATTGAATGAAGCATCGCCATTGTAGAACAATTTTTCAGATGGCGGACTTTCCTCGGGAATTTTCAATTGTTCCTTTTGACGTATAGGCACACTAGACGAAATAATTTGCAGAAAATATATGTTTCTAATCGCTTTACAAAAATAATGTATTTACTAAATCTTTGCAATAAGAGATGTATGTTGTTAGCAATAGCAAGGTGAAGAAAAATTTAAAAATTGCTTTTTTCAAAATAAATAATTTTAACAACTATAATTAATTAATAAATTTATTTTCTTAAAAATAAAATATACGGGAGATTAGTTTTTAATGTTTCATTACGATGATTACTTTTTCAATGCAGAACCCGTAATTCTATTAAAGACAGCCATTTATTTTAGCTTCCCTCTAATCCTCTGCGCCGAACTGCTGTAATGAACTGTTAATATTAACGAAGTTCACAGAGATTTAACAGATTGAAAAAGTATCTTCAGGATTATTTTACAAAAGTAATTTGAAGTTTAAAAAGAAAAAAAGAAAAAATAATATAGTGGAAAAAATGTGAAATTCTTTGTTAATATAAAACTGGTTGTTTAATTTAATTGATTTTTCAAATAAATAATTTATTTATTTATTTTTCTCAAACTTTTAAAAAACTGAATATTCTGCACTGTTTGTATCGACATTTATTAAAAATGAATGCATATATACAAAAAGAATATTCGTGTGTAATATATTGCAAAAATTTTAACCAGAATTTTTTTAGTCTAGGAATAAAAAATCTTCAATAAAAAAATATTACTATATTTTGCCGAAAATTTACCCAACATTCATAAAATTTAATACAATGTTTGTAAATTTTCTTATACATTTTAGTACCATTTCCTAGAATAGTATAATAGTATAAATTCCTGTAACAGCATAGTAATTTTTTTGTTTTGACAGATTATAATAGCTTTATCGGATAGTAAGTTATTTTTACTGGAGCATTTACTCTCCGCGTATACTAACGAGAAACCTGTTATCTAATTAACAATACCATTATATTGCAATAAGATAATTTTCATGCAAATTTGTTTAAAGTTGCTTTACCTTTTTGTAAAATTAATACAGAAAAGTAACAACAGCATTATAATATATTATTCAAGAAAAACACAATGGATTCTCGAGCCGCCATGTTACAGTCTCAACTCCTACTACTTAATCTAGAAAATGAGAAACCAGCGTAAAAATCAATAGCCATTTAGAATAAATATATACAATGAGAAAAATATAAGAATTAATTAAAGAGAAAAATCTAATTAATAAAGTTAGTACAATTAAATAAATTCTATTTAAACATTACCTTACAGTTATTATAAACGAGCAAAAAATATTTCTACTTTTATTAATGATCGATCGGCGGGATTCGCTGATTCAAAGCGAAAATGAAGCTTTTATTTATGCGTTGAAAATTTAACCGCGACGAAATTGAAGCATAGAAAATTCACTGAGTCGTAATCACCGCTCGCGTGTAAAATTTAATTAGCGCAGGGCGATGTGAAAGTATTTGCACTCGAAACTAGTAAAGTGCAATTGAATTAAAAATCTTTCCAATTAAAAATTAATAGGCCCCTCGGAAATACTCGGGCGCTCGCTTTTTTCTTTCGCTCGACGAGCTCGACCGTTATGCTTCTCAGTTGGGTTATATTCCAATAAAATTTAAGCAGGGGTGGGCTCGTCTGGTGGGGTAGGGGGTGGAACCCTCGCGCGAGTCTGCTTTTTTCTAACTTCCAGCAATGGCGGCCAGACCGGCTTCTATGGTCTCGCTTTTTTCTTTCTCTTTTCCCTCTGCGATTGTTCCTGCGAAGACAAGTTAATTGACGAACCCTGCCAATGGGAAGCCATGTTAATTCTGGCAATTATCAATGAATTGCGTACGCATATTTTTCCTGCCAATTCTGCGTTTAATTAGTTTTTTTAGTTTTTAATGCAAAATATGGCGAGTGAAAGCATGTTGTTCTTGATTTTATAATGTTAAAATAAAGTTTCATATAAGAAACCCGTCCTTTGTTAAATAATCAAATATTTAATTATTTAGAACTATGTTTTCGACTTTACTAATTGTAATGATCCGCCATTTGAAAGCATAGAATTTTATGTTAGTCTTGTTAATTGACTTGTTAAAGTATTGTTAAATTAGATAATTGAATTTGATACTATTTAACAAATTGAATCTTTGGCTATATAACTAATAATATATATTTAAAGTTTTAAAAAGATAATGTTAAAGTAAGTATTGAAGTTACAAACTTTAGTGTATAACGTAGATTAATGTTTATTTGTGATTTTAGGTGAAGAAATGTCTTTAAAAAAAGAAGATGCACTCCCTTCCAAAAATTATGTTTTTTGAACGAAAATGTAGAAGAATTCGTAGATCGGAAATTAGTCAATTTGAGAAAATCAAGGAAGAAAGTTAAATATCTTATTATTCAAGTATATGAATTTATATTATGTTTAATTATACAATTCATATTTTTCTTTTAATAATAATGTTGCTAATATTTAAAACAGAGGAAACGAAAAAACATGTTTTATGAAATTATTATTTTACTGTATACTTTTAAAAATTTTCAAAAATTAATTTGGTTAAATTCTGATAAAATAAAAAAGATTTTTTAAATTTATTTTGTTATTTCATTGATTAACCATATTTTTATTTTTATACATAGAAACATTTTTCAGTAAGATAAAATAGTATAAATAATTTAAATGATAATAAATTATTCTGTATTTGTTTAGTTTTCTCTAAATATAAAGAAGAAACGCCAGAAATCAGACACTTTATAATACCTTATTTTTAACTATTATTTTGAATTTCTATACAAATTATTGATACTTAATAAAAAATTATTGTCTTATTATATGTCAGAAGACGCAGAAATGGTAATAATATTGTAAAAAACAGTTTAAAACTAAGGATATAAAAATCCATTACAGATATTGATGAATGATTAATATCAGAATTTATTTGTATATTTTAATTATTTAATTAAAATTATTATTTAAATTATAATTAATATAACTTCTAAGTAAATAATAAAAACTATTTTTTTCAAATATAATTCTTCTTCAGTCGAATAATTTTGTTTTCTCATTAATAAATTACAAGTACATTCAATGATGCATAAATCATGTAAAAAGGGTGTCTACTTCCCGTAGAACACTTCTTCATAATCATCATAAGTGGATGACTTCCATAAATTAAAGGAAAGGTAAGCTCTCAATTGACTGCTTGAGGCTTTTACCTGTTACCTGTGCATAAAGAAGAGACCTGTGCACACGTCGACTACCTGCTGCGAGGGACAGGTTCGATATCGGCTATTATTGGATATTGAACTGTGCTATTGGCAATCGAACTCCAATGGAGGGTAGACACGCACGGATGTATTTCGATACCTGCCGCGCGATATTCGTATAAGCCAATATTTCCCCCGGCTTCAAAGAGAATAAATGGCCCGTGTGCGTATCTGCGGCACCCTCGCGGGTAAAAAAAAATGACTCGACAAAATCCTATTGATTTATGAAAAACTTTTTCACGCGCGCTCCTTTTTTTTCAATTGCTCGAAAAACAAATCTGTTAGCGCCGGTCTTTTTTTTTTTTTTTTTAATTATCGGACGACTTTGGTGATTGCAGCATTTATCGCACCCTCGGTGATACACTCAATCGTGTATGACAACTTTTCATTTTGTTTTTTGAAAAGTATTAGTTTTAAAAGTAATTTGAAGACACGGATCTGTTATTTTATACTTTATCAGATTTTCTAGAGAATTTAGAATATCAATATGTTATGCAAATAAATTATAAATTAAAAGGAATTATTTAATGATAGAATATTTAATAAAATATTCAAGCATGATAAGATAAGGAAATTTATTTTTGAATTTATTTTTGAAATTTTTGAATTTGGATCGTACATACATGTACATACAAACAGAGAGAAATTTGTCTAAAATATTCCATCAAAATTACTATTTTTTCTAGTTTTACGAATGACATCAGTTTATTTTTTCACTCCTTACTCGGTCTTTAGTTTATTCGCGGCCTGTAACACTAGTAAAGTAAGTATATTGAGAAATCCAACAATATTTCTATACCTTATAAAAAATTTGAATGTACTTTTGGTAAAATTTTTTATCAAATATGGTAATTTTTTTAGTTTTATTTTGTTAGTTATTTAAGTTTACTTTAGATTTACAAGCTTATATGCATCTGTTACATAATGTTATTATTATGTTAGGTGTTTGAATCAAAATATATTTAAAAGCAAATTAATTTTCAGTTACTAATTAGAATCCGAAAAATGATAGGATTTTTAAGTAAAGTTATTTAATAATCAAAGTCAATTATAATGATTTTTGGCTGAAATTTCCAACCTGTAATTAAAACTATTTTCAGAGCCTATGTTTGCAGATAGAAAAAAACAAAGATTATTTATTTTCATATATATTATAAATCAGAAGTTTTATCTTTAACTAACACTTTTGTTCGGAGAGAATTCTATCAGTTTTTGGATTTTAATTATGAACAATATAAATTTGCTAAGCTCCCTTTTTGAAGCTGACATACTTTTTAGATGTATGTCCATATTACTCCTATTACATAATATAATTCAGCAACGTCAAAAAAGGTAAGAATCTATATTTGTTTAATTACAGTGTAGTATTATTAATAATCGTCAAGAATATATTATTAGAATATATTATTAAAGAACCCGATATTATAAGAATAAATCTCTTTTACTTGCACTAATGAATTAAAAATAAAAGTATTTTAATTACTTACTTTACAGGATAAAGGATTCACAATTGAATGAAAATAATAGCATTTATTGTAAATTATAGTATTTATTGAGAAAATATTTTGATTTATGACACAAGTGTAATATATTTACACACATTTTACATAGGAACCTTCAATTACCGATCTGGCGTCATGTAGTTTCAAGACTTCGTTCGTAGATGGCGGGAGATAAAACTTCCGAGGGGATGGACAATTTTAGGGGTAAGTTCCTTCCTTACCTGTGCGCGAGCAGCTGCATTACAGGGAACTGTTTTAATCCTGCCAGTGACTCTCAGCTCATTCTCCCTTCGCCTTAACACGAAAATGTAATATCGACATTAGAAGGTTCGGCACGTACCTGATGCGGATGGCATTAAATTGCTTTTAAACGATTTATTACAGCTGCGCCGAAGTTGGATCTTTCGAACCAATTTGCTGTGACAGTTAACGTTCGGTCATTAAAATAAATCTAAATTTGTCTAGTTAATAGTAATTGCTTTTATTGAGATGCACGTTTGAAAAATGAAAATTTACCGCGAATTAAAGTTTAATTATTTGCGCAAAAGGTACTTTTATTTAAAGTGCAGGTTGTACAAAGCTAGTCAAAGGGAATTTAATTTAAGTCTAATTGGAAACAGTCAATTCTGTAAGATTAAAGGTTTTTCTTTATTTATATTTATTTCTAGAAGCTTGTCAATAAATATTAAGATTTTAAGGAATTGATAAAGTTTAAACAAGCCATTATTAGTCTAATTTGTAATTTTTTATGTTTCTCCGCGTGCTTCAGGATTTATTACAAACTAGCAATTGAGCTAATGATATATGATTGTAAAACTTGAATCTTAAAACTATTCAAGACCTTTGTGACTTCATGCATGCGCTTTGCATACGTATAAAGTAAGTTATTTGTTTCACCGAAATCAATGAAAAATCGCCTAAGATTTATAATCATAATTTCATAATTTATAATAATTTCATCATTATTATAAAGTCATATAGAAATATCATTTTATTTTTTGTACATTGTAGCTAATTGGCTGCTATTCAATAACGATATTATACCGCATAAAAATAAAAGACATTGCAATATTTAACATTTTGCATTCTATTATTATTTTAAGATTATAATAAATCCTTTCTGTCCAATTTTTGATATCTGAACGGCACAACTTCATAACTGCCTTTTCTTTTCATTACACATGTTCAAAAATGTCGAATCGATATATCTGCGTATGTTAATCAGCATAAAGTTGAAACTGAATGTTTTAGTATCCTCCCGTTATCCTGTCGCATTCTCCTTATGCATTCATCGCCGTTGGTTACGGCACATTAACGTATTCCTCCCTTGTAAAAACAGTTATTATTTTTCCGCCAATTGTTCGTCCTACCGGGGCAGATGTCAAGCTGCGAGGCTTCCTCCCTTTCTCTCAGCCCCTTCGGCCCCTCTATATCACTAAAAATTTCCACATTCCTACCGTATCACACGCAACATTAACCTCGATCTTCCTCGGCGCGTCATCGTCGTCTGCGGCGTTTTTTTTTTCGCAAAGAAAGCCAACATTTTTCTGCGCAATTTGCGCAGAGGCGAACTCTTAGGGTTTTGACGGACAGCGTCTCTCTCTCTCCCTTCGGCGCTGCGCTCTCCTCTTTCTCTCTCGACTCGGAATTTGCATACTTACTCGGGAACGAATCGCGCAGGTAGTACGTGCGAAAGTTTTTTTTTTCTTTTTTTTTGTTGCCCCGCGCGTGCATTGACGCCCCGGCGAAAATGAAGTGGCCGCGCGCGCGCGCGCATTAATAACTGCACAAAGGGAAATTTAAAGCGCAGTGGGAACGCAAAAGGTGCGCGTGTGTGCGCGCTGCCACCACGGGTTTTGTGCCGCGGAGCGCCAAGCCTGAATTCAATCAAACGAGTTTTGCAACTGCTCTCCGACGGTTCGTCCCTCTCTTGTGGACGACGAGCGGCCTTAAACAGTGCTGAAACAACTAATGTTTTCTTTAGGCTCACTTTCTCTCTCTCTCTCTCTCTCGCTTCCTTTATTTCCTCTTTTGTTCTTTGTCTTTTTGTGCCGTATTAATAGAACTTTCAGTGAACTTGTCACGTAACGATAATTTTGAGAGCTCGAATAAATTATAAATTTTGATTCCATTATGAATTCGGCACTTGAAATTATTTCCGAGAGAAGGTTTGAAACCTGTATTCTGACAAAGATTATTTCACACGTTAGCTAATCATATAAGAACACCGATAATTTTATGCAATACATGTTTTAATCGTTCTAGTAAGTTTTAGATGAAAAGATTTTGTAAAAATTCTGTGATAGGTGCATATAATCTATTATTGCGTATCATAATCTAACATGCACATCTATTATCATTAAAATACTGATCACATTATTCTTACTATCAAGTAAGAAATAAAATAATTATTTTTAATAGAGTAAATGAACAACACCAGGTTACTTATTTTTTCATTTATTTATTAAAAATATGTACTTGATAGACGTAATACACAAAAAAGACTTGGAAAGTTTCCACCCCGGCATAACTACAAAAATGCTTTCATTTACCTGTAATATACATTGTAAAAAAAAGTATTGAATAAACGACTGCAAGAACAATAATAAAAGAGTGATCGCCTTAAAGTTTTCTCTTTCAGGAAAATTGGATGCCAGTCAATTGCTCGCGGGCGAACTCCAATAATCCTTAGGAATCACCGCGATAAGTCCTCATCAGGGTTATTAAATTAATGTCGAGTTCCGCTCCTCGTTCGCCATCAGACTTGCGCGCGGAACGGCCCGACGAATGACGTGTAATGGAATCACGATTCCTGACGATAATTCGCGAGGGGAATCCTGCTGCTGCTGCTGCTGCCTTGCAGATTTTTCATCTTCTCCGATGAGCGACGATACCGTCGGGACGTGCAGAGAGACAGAGAGAGAGCGACGACAGAGAGAAAGCCGCCTCCTTTAGCCTTTGAGTATTCCGGTGGAATGCGAAAAATTATGAGAGAAAGAAAATTACGAGGCGCAATTGGGTTTCTCGGATAATTGCGCCGAGCATTGTTAAAAAACGGCGGCTTACTTCATTGTGGAAATTTGAATTCCGTCGTTAGAGCTTTTGTCTTCCTTGGAAAATGTTTTATTGTTGAATTAATTCAGGGTATTATTGTCACTTGGACGTGACAATTGAACCGGAAAATTATCGAAATTATTATTAAACTTTATTAAAATTAGTTTTTTAAATTAAAAAAGATGCAGTTTTAAAGATAACAAAAGCACTAAGAGTTATTTGCATCTAATTTGGAAGTTTTGATAGATTCAATATTTCTCTTTAATTTGAAAAAATATATATATTCGTTAATAAAAAAAGCGGTTCTGCCGATTGCGTGAAATTAATTAATGAACAATAAAAGATTAGTATTACGATTACGTTCGAAACTAAGCTAATACACTTCAGCGCTTACGAAGCAGTAAATTTCCGCGTAATAAATGAACGGGAGCGGACAAAGAAAGGGAGGCTCGAAAATTCAGGCGAAACATTCGCCATTGTAAATCCCCATATTCGCTATCTCCGCTTTCTTTCCCCGTTATATACGAAAGTGCGCGTCCATGTTGAAGCCGGAGCCCCGCGCGCGACGACAAGTGAGCGCGCGCTTCTGCTTGTGTGTGCGAGAGAGCGTGCGGTAGCAGTAGTAGCAGCAGCGGCGGCGGCGGCGGCAGCATCGATCCGCGGGCCGCGTCGCGATGCCTGGCTTCTCTCCGCCGGCGGCACGTGTTTCTCCTCTCCGAATTCTGGGCAGAGGCAGACACACGCCGTTAAAACCCGCCGACTCCTGCTCTCGTCTTCTTCTTCTTCTGGCTTCCTTCGTCTTCTTCATCCGCGTTTAATTCCATCTCCGGGGCGGCTTAATTCCCGGCGCGCGGCGGCACGCGAGAGGCGAAGGTTTTGACTTTATTAACGCGAAGCCTCTGATGCATGCGTTTTTTGCCTCTCTCTCTCTCTCCCGCGATATGCTCATTATAATCGCGTTAGGGTAAATTGATATAAGTCGGCGTTCGCCGCCGACTCCTCTCTTTCTGTTTAATCAGCGTAATGCTTTTGGGCATTGGTTAGGACGATGTTTTTGAGGCTTTCTGAATTGAGCTGTTTTAAAGTGAACGAAGGCCCGAAGCTAGTTTTGGAAATTAGATATGGCAGTTGGGAAATGTGGATTTGTTACATAAATGAAATTAAAATTCATCTTGTAGTACATAGATTCTTTCTTTTATTGTACTTTGTAAATGTGTGATGCTCTGATGTAATTCTTACAAAAGTAGATATTTTCTTAAAGAATTAAATTCAGTCAAATACATCGTTGATTAAAACTTGTATATCTTACTTAATTCCCAAGTAATATATCTGCGAAAGCAGCTAAAGTTTAAATTTAGCACAAAATTGGAATCCGTCACTCTATTATTTCGACGGCAGACAGAATACAGTTGGAAAGCTCGCGCATGCAGGGTGCTTCCTTAAAAACGTTTCCAGCGCGCACTTTTATAAAAAGGAAATCTTTCAGCTTCGAAGGATGAACGCACGAGCGGAGAGAGGGACGGAGAAAGACTCGCTTGTTCGCCCGTCGAGAGAGAGAGAGAAAGAGAGCTGGCTGGAAAAAGGGAAAAAAGCCAAGCAGCAGCAGCAGCAGCACGTCGGTGGGCGCGTAGGAGACGAGGAGGAGGAGCGGAGCGGGGCAGCAGTTTTCGTATATCTCCGGCTTCTCGCGTATTCATTCGCGATCAATAAAAGCGTATATTCTTGACACACACGCCTACGCGTACAAAGAGAGAGAGAATGTGCGGAGCGAAAAACGCGAGAGCTTGCACTAATACATTGTGTTCGCGCACCTACGAAACTGTATTATGCTCTTTCTCTCTTTCACTTTTTCTCTCTCTCTCTCTCTCTCTCTCTCTCTCTCTCTCTCCCTCCAGCGGCCCTCTTTGTGTACCCGGGAACCGCGACGAGCCTGCAAGCTCACGGAAAAACGCGGAAAGTCTCGCGAGTGAAAAGAGGGATGGATGGATGGGAGGAAGAGAGAGAATGGGGAAAGAGGGAGGGAGAGAGAGAGCTTGGTTTTCACTCGGCGGGAAGATGGAAAAGTGCGAGATAACGAATGGCGGCTGGAACGACACGATGATGGAATACGCGAGCATTGATGCGAGCGATAAGAGCCGCGGGTTGCGAGAGAAAGAGGCGGGAGCTCGCTTTTTTTTCAATATTTTGTTCCCAGGAGTTCATTATTTCGCGTATCACACTGAGAAAAATTACATTTTTTTGATGGAACGCGAGCTCTATAGTGCCCTCTCCCTCAACAACAGAATATTTTAAGCTACGAATCGTATTTTTAAATATTCAAACGAAACTTTTACCATTATTTATATTTATTTTACTTGAAAGAAACGATGTTTTGCGGCATGAAATTTTGAACAAAAAAAAATAAGAGCGAGGACAATAAAATTCTGCAAAAGTTGTAAAAACCAAGAAGCATTTTCTTTAAAGATCAAGCAAAGTTCGACAAATTCGTTCGATTCGCTCGGCTTCGAATCTTGCGATACTTGCATGCATCTCCCTCGATCGAGTAGCGAGCAGAAAGAAATTCGGAAAAAAGAATTGGAAAAAAGAAAAAGACGATTGACGAATAGAAGTTTTCTGGGAGAGCGAGGCCGTAGAAGAGCAGCCGAGTGCGAGGAAAATGGAAGAAGAAAGCTTAAGCTATCAAGAAAGTTTTATTCAAGCGCCGGGCGACCGAAAGCTTTTCCAGCTTTTGAGCTTTTACAGACTTGCACTTTCCCGCGAGGACTTGGGACTCTGGGCGGCGAGGATGAGAGAGAGAGGGGGAGAGGGAGAGGCCGCTTTCAATGGAAATCCGATGCGTATGTCCCATCCCTTTCGTACACGCGACGCGATTTTCATCCCCGAGCGGCTAGAAAAAGTTTCGCCAAGGAGATTGCATATGTAAAAGCAATGTAAACTCGGCGCTTTTGCGCTAAGAATTTATACAATAGATTCCTGCATTTATCTTGTTTTTTCAAACTTTTGTCGGCCGCTTCTTCCTCCCAAGTATTGATGTGTCCAATCTCGATAGAAATTTGAAAGGCTCTTTTGAATTTTTATTTGCATACTGTTTGCAGAGAATTTCTTTCTAAATATATTCTCGAATATCAATGAGCTTATGAAAAAAAGACATTTTTACAAGTTGATTGCGAAAGTAAAAGAACGTTACCTTTAATAATATCCATTTTTTTACATATTTTAATTCTGAGAATAACAAAAAACCCGCATCTGGTATAGAAAATGAATAGACTTTTGTAACTAAGAAGAAAAGTCGATATTCAGAAGCCGCGCGCAAGAAGGACAAGACCGCATAAACTACGGGATATCTGTCGATGACGTTCCGCCAAACTGCGATGATTGATCGAGCCTGTTATTTGTTTTTTTTTTTCATTCTTCGCTCCTGCCGAAAAAGCGAACTTGTTTATAACACTCGAGGCTCGATGATTAATACCTTTCGCTCGCCCAGGAGAGCCAGATCAAAACAAACGAAATTTATGAGGAAATCCGATAGGTTTTACGCTCGCTCCTCCTCGCGCGCGCACTCGCTCGACGCGCGAAATTTAATTATAATTTGAATGAGCCGTGGGGTAACAGATTGCAGTCAACAATGTTCAAGCCCGGATTCTTTATTGCGCGGCGCCGCGGCTCGTTATTACATCTGAAAACATCCTGTTGGGCGACACACGTATATATATATATATATATAGATATCCGCGCGCCGCGCTCTCTCGTATATTCCTCGTCTGTCTGGCGGTGAAAAATTTAAATTCGCCGTTTTCCCCCGACACTGACTTACTCGCGTATACGAGCATATACGAGGCCCATACAGGCAGGGTGGACGGAGAGAGAGAGAGAGAGAGAGAGAGAGAGAGAGAGAGAGAGGAGCTACACCTGCGCGTAAAAGCTTGGAAAGGGTCGCGCGAGAGCACCGGGTGAAGAAGAGACGGAAGAGAGAGAGAGAGAGGAGAGAAAAGGGTTCGGCCTCTCTCACGTGGGAACGGAACCGACGGAAAAGTCTGTCTCTCTCTCTCTCTCTCTCACTCTCGCTGCTCCTGTCCGATTGAATCCTCGCTCGCTCCGGAGCCGTTCAAGAAGCAACGCATAAATCTGCATATATGCATGCGTCCAAGTAAAAACTTTGATGCCTCGTCTGGAGCCAAGTGTTTTTTTTTTCTTTTTTTTTTGCCTCAGCGCGCTCGCTTTATCTCTGTCTGCCCTACAGCCAGTGCGAAACTTTTGAGAACGAGTTTGGTACTGGCGTCGAGCGAATAAGATTGAAGAGAGGGGAGGGCGGGGTCGGAGGGAAGAAAGAAGCTGCGACTTTTACTCCTTTGGCTAGCTTTTTGAAAATAAGTTTTCACTCGTTAAACGTACGTTTTTAGTTTTTTTTCGCGAGGTCGAGATATTAGCTTCGTTGACTGTTTTAATAAGTTAACTTTTGACGGAAGGATTGGAAAGAATTTATTCTGTAAATTATGTAGGATCACTTTGAAATTATGAAAAGAATAGTGCCTGTCTCAGGTGCTAAGTCCATCAGTTTATGTACGTTGAGGTAAACGCTCGTCAGATTGAATTGTTTACCAGCAAATGTAAAAAGATATATGAAATACGCCAACAGTGCCGGTCCGATCGATAAATAGCCAAATAAAAAAAAATTATGAAAATCCAAATAGTTATTTAACTTGTTCGGTCCTTATACAAAGACTCAGAGCAATTTACACTGATTAGACGAATAAGAAAAAAAATCCATCGAAAGGCGATGAGCAATCGATATGTAGTCTAACGACTGGCAAACATTCCATTAAGAATCTCGATAATCGCGAGTGGCACTCGGAGCCAAATCGACGACCCATCCAGTAAATCAGTTCCAGGGTGTAGATGTATCGGTTGCGGCTTGAGCGACAATGCAGGGAGCTCGCCGCAAGGCAATAACACGTCGAAAGGCGCGCAGGCGCAAGGTATCGGCGCGGCCGGTGGCAGCTGCACAATGGCCCCGACGATACAAATAAACCTAGAGGCTCAATTAATCAATCGTCAATCGAGAAAGAGAGAGAAAGAGAGAGAGAGAGAGAGGAAGCTAAGAAGGTCGGACGTCGAGTGTCTCATAAATTTCAAGCGTGCCGGATGCTCTTTATAGGGGACAGGGATGCCACTCGGCGAGGCGCCGCCGCACTGATTTAAATGGGCTGCGCGATCCTTCTTGCGCCTCGTGTGCGCGCCCATTGGCCCTTCAATTAGCATATTTTTCTTTTATTGATTTTTTTTTTCTTTTTCACCTTTCGCCTTTATTGCCCGTGTGCTTCTCTCGCCGCGTGATGTATGGGGGCACTTTGACGCATTGTTTCGACGCTCAGCACGACATTTCGGATTGTTATTCGTAAGTGAAAAGTCGGACTTTTTGCGAGCTCTTAATTGATTGGGTATTTTATGGCGTGTTCAAAATTTGGTTCTAAATCAGATTCAATTAACATAACTTGACGGATTAACGAAATTTACGTTATTGTGCTACAAAAGCGTACATCTCCTTAATCATGTTTTTTTTTTTTATTAATGATTATGTTCTGTGTGAAAACCAGTTTTTACGGTATTTATGAACTAAATAAAAATAAAAGAAAAAAAAATTGAATTTGATTTCATATTTCGAATGCCGTAAATCAAAATTCCTTTCAATTAATTATTTTCAAGTTGTAAGTTACAATAAACGTCCAATCTTTTTTAGAATTTATAGGAAAAAAATGCAAAACTTTTGAAAAATCGAGCGATAGATTGAATAGATGTATAAAATATCTCCGAAAGTTACCCAAACAAGTGAGACTCTTCTTGTTAATGGCAAATTTTAAGAAAAGGTTTGTACTATTTTTGAGCATTGCGGCTTGATGTGATTAGAATATTTTGAATTTTTACAATAAATTAAAGATTATATTGTATAAAATTGTTTATGATGATCAACAAAAATTTCTTCCCTTAATTGAAGAGGAACTTAATTGTCTGTTTTAATCAATTTTCAATTACGTGTTAAAATATTATCTTCGATCGAGTGTTAATTTCATTTTAAAGTTCTTATTTTCAAACTACATCCAAGCCAAAGTAAATTAAATTTCCATGCTCGTTTAAAAACAAGTTTGAAAAAAGCTGAAAATTGCATCAATTACTTAGATCGAATCAAAATTTAAAAACTTCGCGTTTCACTTCTCCGAGCGTTAACTCATAAAAGAAAAAAAAAAGTGTAAGCAAACTTGGGCGGAGAGTTTAAATAACTAATAAACCTTAATACTTCCATTGACTAGCGAAATGTTCTTAAGAATCTCATCTGGAAAAAAAGGCGGCCGCTTCCTCGGTCGCTCGCTTGCTTACTTACCCACTCACTTGCGCTGCTTTACTTTTGAACGGGAGCGAGAGAGAGAGAGAGAGAGAGGCGGAGAGAAATCGTTATACGCGAGGCCAAAGTGTGCGACGGTGTGAAATGGAATTAATTATAAGGACGTCTCAACAGGTGGCTGGAAGGCGTCTTTAACTCTCGGCGAGAGCGAGCCACGCCGCCGCCATTCAGTCGAACCCTCCCCTTTCCTCCTCCGGAGCCCAAGTCCGAGCTCCGCCGCCGCCGCCGCCGCCGCCTTCTTCTCTCTCTCCGTCAAGTAATTTGCTAAGAAAATAAATAGCGACCGGAGAGGGAAAAATGAGGGGGTTTAAGCGACGCCGGTCTTGTTTGCTCGTTAATTGAGATAGAAGTGCGCTCGAACGATTGGGACGCCGTTAAAGAGGCGATCTTTAGTTAGGCCGAAATGCACACTTGCTTCCTCAAGTTTGCCACTTGTTCAATCCCATCGACTGATTCTTTCGACAGTCCATACTTTTTTCGGTGTTTCCAATTAATTCGTTCAATATATTTTTCTCAGAAAAAAAAGTCTTTTTATTCTCGTACACCGCCAGAACTTTTTGCGCGAAATAAAAAAGTTGCTCGCGTGATTAAAAATCTCCTTTTACAGAATCTCCTGCTTCTCGAGAGTCCATTATGCGCGTCTTCGGCGAAATTGACAATAACGCTCCGTCGATGCGAGTCCTCACAATAGTTGGCGAGCTTCGGGCGTATATCGGAATTAGAAAAAAAAAAAAAAAAAAAAATTAGGGCAGCCTTTCAGGCTCTCGCATCTTCGTCCGCTTCATCCGGCGTCGAGGCACAGCTCGCTCCTCGAAATGCAAAAAAGGCAATCATTCGAGAGTTCCTTCCGTTCGTTCCGTGTCCCATCAAGTTTTTTTTTTTTTTTTTTTCTTTCCTCCGCGTCCGTATATATACGAAGTCGACGGACCGAATCAGTTTGAGGGAGTTGGGAGCCGAAGGTGGAGGAGATCCGCGAAAGTTTTTCCCCGCATCTTCCTCCTCTTTTTTCCCCCGTCCCCTCCTCTCGCCGCGCCTCGAATTCCCTATCGCGAACATTTTAATCTTTCTTCGGAAAAGCCGCGGGGCGGCTCCTATCGGGTAGTTTCATTTCAATCTCATACTCCCGCTGCTTCTCCCGGGCTCCTTCGTTTCTATATAGCGTCCAACTACCCTTACAGTCTCTGAAAAGCGAGGAGTTAACGTCTCTTACACATTATGCTGATACGAATGAACTACCTTCTGGGAGCGGCGGCGGCGTTCGCTCCCTCCATATCCTATCCGTTGGTCCGCCTACGCTTCGCTTCCAGAAGAACGTGTATATATATATATTGTATATATATGCAGATGTGAGGGAGGTATATAGAGGAGTTTCGTGCCGTGCAGTGCTACCCATTTCACGATTGAACCTCCTTCGGAGAGAGAGAAGAATTTTATTGCGCCCCTCGACCATTTTGAATTTCCTTCGCGGGCACGGCGAGCTTGCAAAATTTATCTGGATAAAATATTAATATGCCGTCCAAAGGGATACTCGCTCGTGTAATTTAATTTAGAATTTTTCGAGTTTAAAACTAAATTTTAGAAATTACAATGCAGAAAAGAATTTTCTCTTTTACAAAGTTAAGTTTTTTTTTTAAGTTTTTTCGTATAAAATATGTTGCGTATTCATTTCTAAATCAACTCTCAGAGAGAAATAAGCATTTGTCAATCTTTAAATCATTACATTAATCGTGCCAGCACTCTATGAAATTGGTTGAAAACTTGACAGCATTACCACCCCGCCCAGCCAAAGTTATCTAAAGCATTCCGACAGTGATTCATACTTAACGGTACCTTTGATCCCGAGATATTCGTTCGAATGCACGAAAATGAGGCTCGCAGCGAGCTAGGCGCCACAAGTTTCGGGGTTAAACCCCGGGCCGGAGTGTAGTTTAGGCAAGAAGCCTCGAGCGCGTTAATGTCGCAAAATCACTTAATTGCTTCCATGAGTCAGGCGCGAAATTACTCCTAGATTACTATTAAGACTCGCTTGTGCGACAGCCGCCGGCAGCTCGCGAGCAACCCTTTCATCGCTCCTCGAGAGTCCCTGCCTCTTAGCCTGATTTCACCCCTTTGCCTCGCGACCGCGCCTCGAGCCAGTCGCTCTCCTTCGGAATCCTTCAATTTGAAATTGAGATTGCCCGGCGCACGAAAAACCATTATCATTCGCGTTACGATAATAGCCCTGCCAACCTCGCCGACGACCCATTTTCTCCCGCTGCCTTAATTAAGCACTTGCCTTTCAAGATTGTACGTGCGAAAGTGCCATTGTTTACCACTGGTTGTAGGATTTTAAATGCATTTAAAGCGAAATTTCAAATCGCGCGAAACATTTAATGTACATTTCTAGCTCGATGGATACAGAGTAAATTTAAAAGCTGAAAAAATAAGTTACAAGGGTGTCAGGGCAGTCGAAAGTAACCGGATTACAAAGTCGAAAGTTCAGTAGACACATCACCTAGGAGTATCTAAGGCAAAGTCTCTCCTATCTCTTTATTTTTCCGTATCTCCGTCTCTCTCTCTCTCTCTCTGTCTCCGGTCGCTTCCTCCTGCTCCCCTCCAGGCCGTGATTATTCGCGCGAGATATCGATTTGCCGCGTGTGCAGCTAGGCGGCAGGCATATAAATAAGACGAGTTTTTCTGCGTGCGCACACGCGTCACTGGCCACGCCGCGCCCGCCACCGCTCGGAGAGAGAGAGGGGAAGGGGGGGGAGGGGGGCGGTGGCGCTGGAAAAGCGAGAAAGCTTTTTGCCCCCGACGAGCTCCGCGCACGCATATATATATAATACACACAGGCCCCTGGCCGTGTCTGCGTTTCGTTGCCCGATGAATAAAAGAAAGGGGAGTGGAGTCGAAGAGAAAAAGTCAGCGAAAAAGATGGGGGTGAAAGGGAGACGCGTATATATACGGTTCGGGGGAAGACATGCGCAGGAGAGAGCTGTGCGGCTCGACTGCCGCCGGGGCCGAGTGTGGATGCGGGAGAATGTCAACGAGAGCGCGCGCACGGATGTGTACGCGGATTGGCGAGGAAAATGCAAACAATTTGCTTATTTGTTTTGCTGATTACGCGAGGCTAAAGTGCACGCGAATAAGCGCCAGTGGAAAAGCCCCCCGCGATCCGCGAGACTCTCCTGCGCGCGCGTTAATTTTCTTTTTTACGCGGCGCCAATGTTTTCCGCAGTCAGTGTATTGACTATTGCCTCTGCTCGGCCCGATGGCAGACGGATTATAAATCAATTATGAAGTAAAAGACGCTGTTGATTGAACCAGCTGCCTGCATCAATATTATATGTAAATGGCATTGCAGGGTATACGGAGAACTGTAGATAAAGCCTGAAAATATATAATTAAAAAAGCATTATATTTAATTCAACTGATTATTATTAGGAACCTGCAGACCTTTACCAAATTTTAACTAACTGTATAAGTCAAATCAGTTTTATTTTATTATAATTTACGAACGTGACATTTTTTTAGAACAATTCTTTGCGAAAGATAATAATTTAAATTCTTGATTAAATTTTAATAAATGATGATTTGGACCAACTATATATTTCTGCGTTTGAGAGATCTATTTAAAAGAGACTTATACCCTTAAAAAATGTGCTATTTAATTTTTTCGTTTTTTAATAAATCTTGCGGAGCTTAAAATTTTGATATTTTATGTTGTTTAAGTCCAAAGCTCTACGCAGATCCAATTATACGATTTAACAGCTTCAAAATGCAACGAGTATTTATCAGATTTTTGAATTTTAAAAATAGTAAATCAGATAATTGGATATGCGTACAGCTTTGAGCTTAAATAACGTGAAATAAAAAAATTGTAAGCTCTGCAGAATTAAATACTATCAATTAGTACATTTTACATGTTTATACGACCACCAAAAGCATAAATATTCATGATATTATTATAAATATAATAAATATATTAAATAATATGCGAACAAATCATTAAAATAAATTTTATTGAGAAATAAAAAATTACTTTTTCTAGGTATAAGATCCCCTTAAACATTTAGCTCAAAAAAATAGTTTAATATCATCGAAATAATCGAAATTGAAATTTTTATCTTTTCCAATTTGTCAGTACGTAAACTTATAAACGGAAGTACAAAAGCTGCGTTTTTATACTTCTTTTCTCAACTCTTTATTAACTTTTCCGAGTAAAGAATCAGCTTCGATTCTTCTCTCATTGGCGATGCAAATTGAGTCGAAGCGCGAGCATTAAAAATTCCATTGACATTTTCGCGTTCTTTATTCAGCAACACAGGGATCAAACAATAAACGAAAAAAAGCATATAGCCCCGCGTATAACGTATAACCCTCGTGTCTGCAGACTTGTCTATTATACGCGAGCTTTTCGCGAATCCAATAAACCAGGAGACACGCTATAGAAGCGTACAGACAGAGCGCGAGACTTATTCGCATACATCCATACACCGAGGCGTTTCTTTTTCACGTGCAGCCGCCGCCGCCGCCGCCGCCGCCGCACACAGAAGTCGAGCCGAAAGAGGAAGGCCGTGTGTGCGTGTGTGCGTGCGTGCACGCTTCGGAAGAAAGAGAGATAGGCAGAGGGAAAACTGGCTCGAGGCTTTGCGAGCGCCGGGATGGAGATTATCCCTCGGGATACATCGAGCGCGAGGGGAGGTGCACACGAAGAAGCGTGGAAGAAGGAAGAAGCGGAGAGGGGTGGGGAGAGAGCCGGCCGCGCATGTATGCATAATACGTACACGAAACAAACCGACGGGTGTATACGCGGACGCGCGGCAGGGCCAACCACCCACTCGCCTCTATCGATTCTCCCGGCCGATCTTGGCACACGCGAAAAATACAATTTACGACGCCGCTCCTCCCGGCTTGGCTTTAAGGGGCGACGCTTCCTTTCCCCGCGCCCGCGAGCTTTCGTTATTTTTCTGCCTTCGAGATGTGCGCGTGCACTCGAGCGAATTCGAGTGCGAGGGCTTTCTTTGAAAGTTGGCTCGCTGCTGCGTCAATTTTAAACCTGCTTTCGGGGGAAAATAGTTTAGAATCTTTATTTGAGCTTGTTTTTACAATCGGCGCGTCGAAGGTATCTTGTAAAGTAGTGCTCCTACTATGAAGATACAGAGTAATAAATATAAAAGAGAGTTGGAATAGTAAAAATGTAATTGAAAACAGAAAAGCCCGGAGTAACGAAGCGCGACAAGCCCCGTCATAAAATGGAAAGTCGTCCGTCAAGCGTCTTACCGATCGTTAGCGACAATACGGCTTATTAGAGTACTACAAATCGAATTCTCTCCCGAGGGAAGCAACCAAAGGAACGGGCTCGTGCCGTTGTAAGGAAAAATTGAGGCTCTCCCGAAGACGTTCGAGCGCACGGAAAACAAGGAAGGGGATCCCGGCTCTAAGAGAGCAATAATTTGTTTAGGCCGCTGCCTTCGCGAGGCAACGCGATGGCAAAGTTTGCATTGTTACGGAATCGAGTGTCGCATCCGCTGACTGCCGACAATTTCCAAGTTTTAATTTGAGTTTGAGGATTCATTAGGGACATTATGCTCCCGGGAAGGAGCAAGTTCCGAGAGCCAGTTGCACGCGAGCCAGTCGCCGCGGCTCCTTCCTTCCTCTCCTGCTCCTCCTTCGGCGGCGCGGAGAGAAAACCCTTCCCCGAGACGCTAAAGGTTAGGCTCCCAAGGCGCAGATTGGATAATTCCCCGAGCTTTCGCTTTTCTCCCGAGCCGCTGCTGCCGCCGCTCCTCGCGTTAATGATAAATGCGCCCGTTTTACCTACATTAAAGTCGCGTCGTTTTACTTTAGCTCTCTCTGCGCTCCTTTTTCTTCGACCTGCTTTTTTCTTCTCTTTTTTTTTCAGTTTTCACTTTTTAGCTCGACGCTCTCTTCGGCCGTTGCTCCGCTAGTGCTCCTGAACTAGTTAAACGCCGGTAATTTGAATAAGTAAGCAAGAAAAAAACTTTTTTCCGAGAATGAACTGACGATACTGCCGCGCGCTGTGAATATTCCGAGAAGCGTGAATTATTTATCTGCGAACAGTGTATAATATTAATAAATTCGAAGTAAAAATTAATTGTTAAAGACGAAACGAGAAAATTTCGAAAAGCAGACACGTTTTCCGACATTTAATTTGCAGTTTTACGAGGCGGCTTACTTTGGTGCTCCTTCCTCGAAAACCCGGCGTTTCGCAAAAAGTGAAACAAAGTATAAATGAAACAGTTCTCAAAACCGTCGCGCGAAGCCGCGTACAATTTCGAAAGTTTGCCGCGGCGAAGTGAGAGAAAAAGAAAGGCGCGGCATTAACCGCGAGCCGGCCGGGAAATTCGTTTCGAAAATTCGAAGGAGCGTCGGTGCAGGGCGCGGCGTCGCGGGACTCTCTCGAACGTTATTAATGCGAAAAAGCAAGAAATCCTATTTGAATGGAAATTGTTATTTCTGGGTATAAAGTTTTCCGAGGCAGGCGGCGAATTTCCCTCGGCAAGAAAAGTCGAGTGCCCCTCTCTCTCTCTCTCTCTCTCTCTCGCGAGAGAAAGAGAGAGAGAGAAACGAGAAAGAACGTCGTTAGGCCGATGCGCGTACAGAGTGCGGGGGTCGCTTCCCCTCGTCGTATATAGTCGACGCCAGAAGAACCGAGAGCTCCGCTGTATACGTATATATATATGCCTGCGCGAGAGGGCTGGCGATGGGGGCGTCGTTAGCAGGGGCTTTCTCCGCGCTCTCCCCCCCGGAGCTCGGGGGTGGGATTGTGTATTCAAGATAAACCATTCCGCGCGTCGGCCTGTCACGTGTGCACCGACCATTTTGCAGGGAAACATAATGCGACTCGAAACGATGTTAAAATATGGCGCGCTCGAGACTCTCTCTCTCTCTCTCTCTCTCTCTCCCCAGCGGCGAGCACACTTTCCTCCGAGCGAGTCTTTCGGCAAATATGGATCTCTCCGAGGCGCGGCCCGTCCAATAACGAGCTCTGATTTTCTTTTTTGTCTTTTTTCTTTTTTTTACTGTTTTTCCTTTTCGAGCAGCTCTTTCTTTCGTCCCATTCTCTCGCTTCCTGCGCGCTCGATTGAATTATTCGCCCTCCGATCTTTGGCTATACGCTTTTACAGCAAATATCGCTATCCAACTTTCGTCCAACAATCCTTTCGATCGGTCAGACTGAAAGTTTCAATAGGAAAATACAGTGTTTCACGCATAGAGTAGTAACATTTAATAGAGCTTTCTCTTTTATGGCAACACTAGGGCACACTTTACAATTGCATATATACATATAAACAACACTTGCTTCCACACTGACACACATCGTGAGAGCCAACAAGGACAAACAGGAACGCAGCTCCGAACGATACTCCGTTCCCGCGGCGGGCGTTCCGTCCGAAAGCAGCGGGCAGCAGGAGGGACGCGAAGGGAAAGTGAAAAGCTCTCTCGCCGCGCTCTCGGGGGCCGCAAGTGGAGAAAGTGTCGAGCGGTCAGCCGGGGCGCGGCACGCGACGAGCACTGACCACTCGCAGCTGCATCCGCTGCAGGAGATGCATTCACCAACACAATCGAATCGTTGCACATGCGGAGCGCGATATGTGCACCAACGAGAAACGAGCATCCCACTCGTGGGTGGGGCAGAGAGCAAGCAGAGAGAAAGAGAGAGAGAGAGAGAGAGAGAGGCCGAGCGTCCTGTCTCGCTTTTTCGCTTTCGCTTTCTCTCCTCTCTCTCTCTCTCTCTCTCTCTATGTGCACTTTCACCTTCTCGTTCTCCGGCCGGGGCGACGCGTGTGCAGCGCCGAAATTCGACGGCGTTAAACTGCCCCGAATGCAGGCCGTCCGTATCGATTTTGCCCGGCGATTGAGGCGAACGAGCCGATCGCTGGCCCGCGGGATGCGCGTGTTTTTCTTTGATTCTGACGCTGCTGCGACTCGTTGAAGCTTCGTTTCGAGGAGTTGGAAGCATCGGGAAAAATTAGAAATCGAGTCTTTCAGCTGAAAATTTGACATAATCGTCAAGAATTAGAAATGTTTATGATTCACAAAGGAGATTTTATTTGTACTGCGAACTGCACCCTTTAAATGAATTGACACGTTACCAGTTTACGTAACACTGTTTAATTAGCCATGCTAGAACTTAAGAATGTTATTAACGATTTAAAATTTCCACATACTGAAGAATTGAATCTATAAGTTTTTAATTACATTAAATGTTCGAAAAGTAAGGTAACGTCAGCAAAAAGTAAAATTTTTTGCAATTTTTTCCCCAAATTGTTCGCGTTACTCAATCGAAATTTTCCCTCGGTAACCGCCTCAGTTTTTAAACAGATCTATAAACAAGCGAGTATAGTAGATCCGACTAATCACACCGAATTTCAGCGACTTATTTACCAGCACAACAAGCTACTCGTGATCGAAGTGAGAAAGAAGGCTCGGCAAGCGAGTAAGCGTCTACCCGGAGCCGGGAGCAGAGAGAGCACGTACGACTTTGATGATCGTCACCTACGGACTAGTGACCTCAACCCTTGGCACCTTCCGACTGGCGAATTACGAATCCTCTCCGCTCCCTCTCCACCTATGATTCCCAACGGCGGCTCTCTCGCACATATTTATGTGCCGCGCCGCGGCACCTCTGCATACATCTTCGCCCGAACAAAAGGCCCCGAATAAATACAAATAGCGCGCATGAACAATAGGGAGCTCGCCGTCTCGCTCTCTCACTCGACCGGTCCCCGAAAATCCAGAAGGGGGAGGGGGGGAGAGGGAGAGAGATGCTTCGCGCTATAATTGGCTTTGGGCCCGGCCGCCGAGGCATTAGCATACTCGCCTCGAGATTTTCTTTCGTCACGCGCATGTAAATGCCGTAGGTATACCTGGCGGTGCCGCGCGGCTGCGCGCGAGAGGAGATCGCGATTATGGGACGCGCGAACGACTCGCGGGATCTCCTGACGCTTCGGGGCTTTGTTATTCTTCACGCTGCTCGCGCGATAATAAGCTCGATAAATAGATGCCGGCAGTTCATATATTGGTGGGAAGACTTTTTTCGATTGGCCGCGATGAACGCGAGCGGCTACGCGCTCTGTACTGTCATGTATAATATTTTAAGATTTTATTTTGCAAAAAGAAACGAGATTACTATATACTTGCGTATTATATTCAGTTTTATTATTGTGGACAAAGTATATATTGTCACTTCCACGAAGCATTAGTACAAAGCTTTATCCGTCTCGTTGTAAAATTATGTGAAATTAATATAAACGTACACTTATAATGAACTAGGGCAGAAGGTAGAAAAGAAGTTTCCATTTCTAAAATATCTTTAATTTTGTAATTATCAAAATTTTTGAAAACTAATTTTCGTTTACACTATTTTCTTCAATTAATTATCATATTTTTCATCAACGTCCTTGCAACAAAGCTCGTTCAGGCGAAACAACCAATTTTCTAATTCTCTCCACCTTACACGCGTACGTGCACTTACGCGTAATTTGAAAAACTCAATTAAGAAAAGCAAAACTCAACGCGCTCCGAGGAGGACTCTCAGGCCGAGCATCGAAAGGAGCAAAGTTAATGAAATTCCTCGGCGCGTAAAGCAGTGCGGCTCCCTTCGGGGATTAACGGGGGAACTCTTAAGCGCGCGCGCGCATCCCGCAGGCAAGAGTATCCGCGGCCCGTTGACCCGAAGACTTTTTCACCCGAGGGACCGGCGGCGGCGGCGGCGGCAACGAAACCGGACCACCCTGTCATTAGCATACAAAGTTCCTCCCAGCAAGTGGTCCACGCCGCGGCGGTTAACGACTGTCATTACCGCGTGCCCGCGTTTTACTCTCTCTCTCTCTCTCTCTCGCTCTCCTCACCCTCGAAACTCCGCCGGGCCGACTTCCGCCTGCTCATTTCACTCTTTATTCGCGCGTTACTACTTCGCAGCGCCACTCAACGAGCGGCGGACAATGCTCTCCTGTTGGCCCCCGAGTGAATTGTTGAAGGGAAGAGACGGAAGGCGATTTTATATTGACTTGAGCTCTCGCTGACTGGGCGGCTCTTTGGGAGATGATGTAAGGACGAGCGACTGATGCTGCTTCCGCCGGTAGCTAATGTCTCGAGTGGGTTTAATTGTGCCACTTTGGTTATTCGTTGGATGGGGAAAATTATACATTCTAATGCATATTTTGATGAAAGACGTTTTGCTGCTTATTGTCTAAAAATACTATTTATTATTACATTTAATAGTCGGAAGTAGAAATTAGTGTATTTAAAATAATTAAAATAATTTTTTATTCGACTATAACAAAAAAAAAATTTCCATGCAGAGTATTAATATTTATATTTTATTCCTTATTATTCAGTAAATTAGTTGCGGTCAATCATCAAAACCAGGTTTTAAAATGTATAAATAAAAACCTTTTTATAAATATCTAAATTTTAGCGGATACTCGGTGAAAAAAGATGTAAAATAAACGAAACGAATATTATATTTTTCAATCCTCGCGATAAGCAAATATTAAACGTATCAAGATCGCGTTTCATTTGCGCGGGGAGAGAGAAAAAGTCGACAACGAAATCTGAGGCATCCGACCGAAATGGCTTAAAAACTCGAACAAAGAGTAAGCTTTTAATTCGGCCCCGTCGCTAATTCGATTGTAACATCGGGGCGGCGTTGTCGCGTCAGCGGACGACAACTCGTTCCGCGACAAACGACGATTCGATTATCAGCCCCGTGGATTGGACGGCGCTCGAGCGACTTTCTCTTTCCGCGCTCTCTCTCTCTCTCTTTTTTTGCCGTCGCTCTTTTTTCTCGCCGCGCCCGAAAGCGGATACGTATATATCTTTCACCGAGGAGGCAAAAAAAAAAGCTCTCTGCGCGCGCGCGCGCGGGCCGACCCTCGGCGCGCCAACGTCAATCGGCACACCGGCTTTGTTTCGTCGCCTGTTTTTTCCGCATCGTTCGCGCGCGCGCTCGCGAATTATTCAAAAGCCTCGCCGCCCGGGCTGGCAAAAGTGCAGCCGTCCTGGAATAATCCCGGCTGCGATCTGCATAAGCGAGAGCGAGAGGCGTATAGGTGGCTCGAACGAACAAAAAAAAAAAAAACTCTTTCGCCCGGAGAGAAGGTCAGCAAAAAATTGGTGTGCGGCGAAAAAAAAAAAAAAAAAAAACGAGCGCCCCGGAAACGCGAGAGGGCTTTGATTCGCCGGCGATGCGTCAGCGCACAGCAGGTCAACTGGAGTGTCCGCCCTTTGCATTGTGCCGAGCTTGACAGATGACGGAGGAACAAAACCAGCTGAGTTTCTCAGTCTTTTCGCCGGGATGAGATTTTTATTAAAGGGCTGCTCTATACTCGGTTATGTGATGTATGAACTTTGCGCCTCTGGTGAAACAATGACGTTGCAAAATTTACTGCTAAATTATGTTGGTCACAGTTTCTTTAAAACTTTTTCTTACAGACATAAAAAAAAGATGTAAAGTATATCTCTTTTTATAATGCTGGCATTCTTGTACTTGTTTATGTCGTTATATAATTAGTTTTTTTTTGTTTTACTTTTTGATACATTTTTTCTTAATGCGTCAATATTAGTGTAATAAATTTAAATTCCCATTATCATAGAGGTATACCAAAAAAAACTGAACAATTCGAATGTTAAAATAAAATACGATGAAAAGGCTAGCCGAGGTGATCTATGGGCTGGATAAGACGTGCGCGCTCTCGAATATCCTTTCGAAAACGTCGCTTGCGCGGGGAAGCTGCCCTCGGCGGCGATTTACATAAGATCCGAGAGAGCCGCGGCGCGCGGGACCCACACGCAGACGGTCCCCCCCTTTTCCGACGTTTTTTTGGCAGTCCCTTGTGCCGCAACGCGGGCCCGACGTCTTATTTGCATACTTCGCTGGCCCGTCGGTCCCCTCCGATTCCCACACGCGTTACATATAGCTTCCGCGCGCGTGTTTTTCTTGCGTCTTCGGCGCTTCCTTGCCGGCGAGGCATTTTCTCTTTTAATGTCGAGGATATGAATAGAATGGCTGGGCGATGCCGAGTGGAATAATTAATTGGATAATGTTGCGGTGAAATGCCTTATCGTATTGGGTTTAAATGTAGAAATATTGTTTAGATATTTGTGGATTTATGTAAGTAATTTGTAATATACAAAAACTTCGTGATTTTGTTTGATTCTTATCTCAAAAACAATGACAATTGTAAAACTTTGTTAAAAATGAAAACTTGTAAATTCAGGATACCAATAAATGATTAATTTTTAAGGATTAACTGCGTATTTGGAACTTATGTTGAAAAACACTTTACTTACATTTTGTATTCTGCAGGTAGATAGTTTATCTTATTTTACAACGTACAATAATCTGTAATCAAACTTACGCTTAAAAATGGAATTTTCTAAAACTCTCGATAAAAAAAGTTAATCTTTAATTTCAATGTAATATAAATAAATATCATTTTATGAAAAAAAATCTTTATTCTGAAACTTCTTGATAATACATTGACTGTTACATTAAAATAAAAATAGTTTGGTATAAAATTTACATGCCGTAGTTGATTATACATATAGTTAATTCATAATCGTACAACTTAACTCAATTCATTAGTTTTACAAAATACAAAATTGTAAATAAAATAGATGCTGCGTTTAAAACGAAAGAGTTATTATAAAAAGATTTCCTTTCACAATCATTCAAATCCACGAATACATCAAGTAGCAATTTTTGCTTTCATATAAAAACACAAATTATGGAATGCATGCAAAGAAGGATTTTTTTTAATAAACTTCATCCTCTAAATACTTTAGACGAATGTCCACTTCGGAGCCGATTCTCTCGCGAAGCTCATCCAAAACGCCGGTCTGTATCTGATCGACGTCCTCCTCCGGGCAGTACTCGTCCTGGCAAGATCTAACAGACAAAAAAGGATGCACAATAAATATAAAGGACAAGAAGCCGAGAAAAGAACGAGACAGGTAGGAGACGCGGGAAAAATGAGGTAGAAAACAGGAGCAATTATTCGTCGGAGTCGCGCGACAATCAATTATTCTCGTTGCGTAATTCCTCGCGCGGCTAATGGTCTATTATACAATTATTGCTGGCAGTAAATTTCTTCCACGCTAATAAAAGCTTTTCTGCTAAATAAAAGAAACAATCGGCCCCACTACTCTTTCTTTACTCAGCGCTCGCGGCGGCGGCGGCGGCGACATTCGACGTGGCGCGGCGCTTCGTTTCATCCCGGAAGTGAGGGGCGCGACATGCCCCCCTCGAATGAAAAAGTGAGAAAGAAACGGCGGAGGGGAGAGCGACGCTGGAGGGGGTTAGTGAGGCGGTGGGGTGAAGCTCCAGGGAGGGCTGAAGAAGCAGAAGAAATTTGGTGGGGCGACCAGCCGAGGAGTGGTGGAGGAAGCGGCATTAAGAGATGAGGAGGGGTGAATTGTTTGTATTACGCAAAGTGGGGTGAATCGATCTTTTTTCTTCCTCGACGTGTTTCTTCCCCTTCTCTTCGGCAGGACTCTGCCGAATGTCATACACTCGGATCTCGGATTTCTTATCGCTAGGTGGCGCCAGAGTATTCGACTTTTGCACTTTTTGCCTTATTTTTTAGTTTACAATTGCTTATTTAAGCATGAGTGATTCTAGAGTCAGGCACATGCAGAAGTATTAAATTGAGAATTTCAAAAGATTCAAAGGTCCTATGGTAAAATATGTATAATGCTACTAGAAAATTCAGTGAAAAAAACGGTTATATGTTTTTAAGTTAATTTTTATACATAGTTCCAATGATTAAATTATAACTTAATAAAATTTTAATCATATCTTGATAGCATGAAATACATTAATAATTTAAAAAAGAATTTAAAAATTTCATTTACTTTGTAATCAGTCTTTTAACACTTTTTAAACAGTATCATATTGTCTAAAGAAAATGTATAACACGAACTCCTACACTAACGAGTATTGCAAATTGCTGATTCAAATACCATAGAATGACTTACATGACATAGCTTATGTATCACACTAACATTGACTTTCAAAACTTTGACTATTAACTGTAATCTTGGGCAGCGCAACTCTACACCGCTCATTTTTGTATTTTTATATAATAAAATTATTACAATATAATACAGTACAATATTTATTCAAAACGATAAAGTTTAAATGTTTCAAATTGTAGTATGATGTAACTCTTTTAAGAATAATAATATGTCACTTAATAATATATTACTTTTGGTTTTAAAAAAAATGTTTTTTAGTTTTGTTTTGTTTAGTTGTGCTAAAAAATGCCAATGAACTCATTTAGTATTTTAAATTACCTTTTTTTCAATACACAATAAGATTTTTTTAGCTTGTAGCATCGATGTTACATATTTTGTAAATATATCTCGATTAGAGAATCGTTCAGTTTAAAAAAGCCAATACTCCCGAAACTGACAGATTTTTTTCATCTAGTTCGTAGCGACATCGCTCGGCAAAAGGACGAAGTCGGGATTTGAATTTTGTTCACCCCTGTCTCATGTTTGCCCCGCATTTCGGTTTGGAAGGTGGGACCTCTCCGTCTCTCTTGTGGCCCAACTGCCGCCCTTTTCATAAAACCATCCCCCTGTAGCCCGGCCCACACCCCGCATCCCCCTCCCCCTTTGCCCGCGAGTCCCTACTCTCTGCTCACCGCACGAATTCTTCCGCGCCATCTACACCCTTAGGAGGGATGCTTGAAAAACACGCCAAGTGCGTCGCCGCTGCGAAATCATTGGCACGCACGCGATTCCAAATTGCGTCCTCGAAATTCGCCTAATAATCCGGCCTCGTGCCCGTAGGAGATATTCTTGAAAGTATTCATATTATTTTACCCGCCTCATTTTTATCGTTCAATTTTCGAATTATAATGCAAAGGAAAAATAATACTGACAATTGTTGGAAATTTGTGTTAACGTATGGCAAATGGTAAGATTTTTTTTTTTATTATACTAAATTGTTTCGAAAGAATTTTCACAACGCAGAAGAAACATTCATTGACAATAATTGATTAGATAAATAATCGTTTTTTATAGGAAATAATAAATAAAGAAGATTTTACCTGGCAATAGTGACAATTGTAGGCGGAGCAGGTAATGCGTTAAGGAACAATTTAAAAGATCCTCCAATAAGTTGTTCAAGATCGGTTCTACTTGTAACATGATGCGGAAGTTCAGTATCATCAATAGTACATCCCGCAAAGTGAACCTCCATCCAATAGATATCCTTTTCCCCGTAAGCCCGGCGCATCTCGTTATAAATCTGAACCACAGCCTCGTACCTACAAAAAAGAAGAAGAAAAAGACGTAAAATAGAAAAATCGATGAAAGGTAGCTCCGAAAAACGTGAATAGATCGTAATAATCGTAATTATATGTATATACAGATGATGGGGCCGGTCTGTCTGTTGCACGAACAATTCGAAAATTGAAAGGAGGGTTGCGGTGCTGTTTAATTGGGTGTTAGGAATTAGACAGGGGGAGTCGCCACAAAGATGGTGAGTTCACAAGCAGTCACGTACTCGCAGCCTGTTTGAAATACCAATGACCAGTTCTCGGATAAACTGGACGTGCCTGCGGATTAATTGCGGCGGAGCGTCCTGAGTTTTTGGCCCACTCTCGCCGCAGTTGTGTCATAATACCGGGATGTATTTTATAATTAATAGTTCGGGCTCTGCAGCTGCGCTGAATAAATGCATTAATCACCTTTGAGGATGATAAAGTGTCTTAATATAGACTTTTAACATCTGCTTAAATCCTAGAAATAGATTTCAAAAATTGCTCTCGTCTTGAATACGTAATTACTATAATTTTACTTTTTTTTTTATAAATTCTATTTTAACTCTGTAATGTGCCATCGCACAGAATATTTTTAATATTTTATTCTTAATTTCATCAAAATGTGTGAATGAACAGCTTTATTCTGTTTTTAGATAAGTAATCCCTTAATAATTACATTTTTTCATTAATAAATAGCATTACTATCCTTGAAAAACATTGAAAAACTAAACAAATAAATTGTATAAGTTCAATTTTTTTTAATAAAACTGTTCCCAAAATGTCTTTAACATCAACCGTCGCGAAGATTACTTGAAAAAAAAAAACAGAAGACTCGAGCTCGCACGTTTTTCTGCCCGACGAAAGGCTGAAAAAAAAAGAGGCTACCCGTCCGATCCTGCGAACATGTGATTTTCGTCGCAAGGATCAGCGATAGCGCCTTTCGCGATAGATATCGAAAGGAAATGCAGGCGCTCGCGGGCGTCTTTTGCCAGGTGCGACGGCGAACTGGACATCGACGGCGACAAGGAGGACGACACGTTGTATTACAGAGGCAAGCTCGCTAACGCGCTAACTGTTATGAGAGCCGTCGCCTCGCTCCTTTTTCTTCGCTGAATATTAATTATTCGCCTCTCTCTCTCTCTCTTGCGCGCGAGCGCGCGATGCGCACCTGCTGATTCCCGCTCGAGATATTGTGCTCACGGCAAAGGCACGGGTATGGCTAACAGTTGCGAAACTAATTGCGCTACTCTCGCCGAACGACGACCTGTCTAACTTTGGCGAGAAACAGGATCGACCTTTATCTTTCCCTTCGAACGGCGCGACGAACCGGTTTCAGCATCTCGCGCATGACACACTCGGGGCCTCGTTTATCCCTTATTTCCTGCAAATATCGGACGATGAGATTTGCATCGCGGCATGCGAATTCGTGGAAGTTCTTGCACTTTTTGATAAAGTATATTTACAGGTAGTTTCTTATGTTTCGTTTTAAATGAATGTTCTCAAACGATGAATCGACTGACGTATTGCTCACTGAATACAAAATTTAACTAGGTAATATGAACTTTATTTATTAAACTTTTCAATCTACGATAGATTAATTTTTTTATTTAAAAAGTTAATGTTTCATTTATTTTTAATAAGGATCTCTTTAAGGGCTTAAAATCTACAATTTTGGTAGTTAAACCATAAAAATTGTTAAACCAAGAGGCTGCGTCATAAGAACTGTAGAATCGTCGATATATAAAATGTAATTAACGTGTGAAAGCTCTCAAAAGCGTTTGAAAAATAATAAATTATAGCAGATAAGATAAAAACAAAATTTAAGGCGAGGAGTTACGTAGCAAGCAAACGTTAAAATTTGCAAATTTAAGAAACTGATGAGATGTGGTCCCCAATATTGATTTAATTGTCAGTTTATAACTAAAAATAAAATCAGCAGAGTTTTCAAATAAATAATAATAAAGAAAGTAATTTAAGGATATAATTTTGATGATTAGCTCCAATGGTTAAAAATAAACACAATTGAATACATTACGGCACGATCGGCGGTAAGCTCAAGTATGCAAACTGTTTCTGGACAAGTGGACTCGGCTCAAACGGAGTGATGTTGTGGTACGCTGTCAACTTCAAGAATCTTCGCAGGGATCATGGAAGGAGTAGAATTCTCGGGTCCTGATTGGAAACGTTTTTGACGTCGGCAGTTGGAATTTCTCGGTACACGGAGAAAAAAGATCAGGAAAAATTACTATCTTTTTAGTAAAGCGGTAACAGACTTGTCGCAAGCAAGAAAATTACTAAACTTTTTAGTAAAATTTGCTAAACTTTTTGTAAATTTTACTAAAAAGTTTAATAATTTTCTTGCTTGCGACAAGTCTGTTACCGCTTTACTAAAAAGATAGTAATTTTTCTTGATCTTTTTCTCTCCGTGTAGAAGTGAAATCCGCGAGTGACGAGAAAAGGCCTTTCTAAATAATACTTTATTCTTGAGACCTGAATCATTTTATAAACAATTTGTCTCTTATTTGCTGGATTATTGCTATTTTGAATACGATTCTTTGAGTAAGATTCTTTTATTAAGATGATGAGATTTTAATCAAAAAGTTATTAAAATGAAGAGAGATTAGGTACAAAAATAGAGAAATATGTAGGACCTGGGATGATCGTGAAATCGAAAAAATAGAATGATCAAAATTACTTGATGTTTTTACTAAATGGGTTTCAGACATAATATTTACAATCGGAACATTCTGTTAATGAGCCTCAAGTGAGTTTCAGTCATTGAATTACCAGCTACACTAACTTAAAACATTATTACCGGCATTAGCGGTGCGACGGCAAGATGCTCGCACCCTTGCTTTTTCCTGCGCGTTTCTTCGCCTTTAGCCGACAGTTCTCACCCCATTGAGTTATTTCATTTCTTTTCTTGGAACGTTTCCTTCGTTTACAGTTTCCTTTTTTTCACCCTCTGCTAGCTTCCAAGTTTTTTTTTTCGACGCTTGCTGGAGTCGTTAGAATTACCCCTTAATAAATAGTTCAGTTCCAGTTATAACTGACTGGCTATTTTACTATTTTATCAGATGACAGTGAAAATTAATATTTTTCGGTTAAAATTAGCGAAGGAGCAATATTTATTAATTGTAAACAAGTTAATTTAGATTTCAGGCTTTAAAATAACTGTTATAATTATATTTGACAATTATTTATTGGGTCTTGACCCTGTAATTATTATTAAATTAAACAATTTTAGGGTTAGAAATTAATTAGAACAGAATCTTATAATCATTTTTCTGTGGCCAATACCATTTTTACTTGAAACCCAATTCAAAGATTGAGAAGAATATAAGAAAATAAAAAAATCAAAACGTTACAAATCATAAGTTTACATGGATAAAATAATTTCAATTAATTGTCATACTTTAATATATAAGAAGATATTATTCGAAAAAGCGATATTACTACATCTAAACTTTTAATAGAACGGAATTATAATTTATCCAAAATTAAAATTTAGCACCATATAATGTAGCCAAGTAATAATTTTTGTCAAAATTATTTTTTATACAGCATTCCCTAACTATTTTCACAAAAAAGCCTTTTTTTAATAAAAAGAAGTCTGCTCCTTCGAAATGCTTAGTACACGGTATTAAAATGAAAAATTGATATTGATTTATGGGATTAGTACGATATCCCGAAAGAGTAAATTAAAATTAAGCGGCGGCAGCTTGCAGCTCAATCTGAACAAATAACCGTCAGTATCACAAAACCAGGCGCCGAGGCACGAGACAAAGTCCCTAACTGGAAACGACCTAATATACAGCCGCGCAGCTCGCTCCTTGACAATAACGCGCGGCAGCGAGAGAGAGAGAGAGAGAGAATGGCTAAAAAAAACAAGAGGCAAAAAACAGCGAAAGTCCCGCGGAGGCCGCCGGTGATGGTGGTGGTGGGGAGCCCTCATTACAAGGGGCGGCTTTGGCGTATTTGTCGTTAAGGGGGTTATATGCAAATGGCGCCGGCTCGTAAAGGTCGAAAGAAGCAAAAAAAAGACTCGACGACCCGATACACATAGGTGCAAAAATAATGCTCTCTAGCGGCGAAAGCGCGGAGGGAGACAGGGGAGGAGAGGGGCGAGAGAGAGAGAGAGAGCCCGCGGACGTAACGTAATCAGATGATCAATTATTAAAGGAGAGCTCGAAAAAAAACAAGCGAGGGTTGACATCCGACTGACGGCTGGCCTCGGCGATACGCGTATATCGTGCGCCCGGATCTCGCCGAGCTCGAGGGTCGTATTGGCTCGTCGTGTCCCGCGGACTTACGCTTTTTCCTTCCCTCTCCGGAGACGAGTACAAGCTTTGCACACCGCGTTTATCTCGGCGGAGGGATCTCGTGTGCAGCAGTGGCTGCAGCTCGAGGCGATGATCGATTAATGAGACGCTCTCGCTCTCTCTCTCTTGCTCTTTCTTTCTCTCTCTCTCTCTCCCGAGCACATAAATGCCTGGCTTTTTTGTGCCAGGCCGCGCGCACTTCCGACTAGGCTGACCCCGAAATCTGATCGAGACGCGCAAAAAAACTCAAGTCGAACGATATTCAGCGGCCATCTTTGTGTAGGGGGGAGGCTTTTGTGTGCGTTTTTTTTTGTCGACGCCGCCGCCGCTGCTCCCGCGCCCGGGAGGAAGGAGACTTTTTTGCGCTTAGTAATTTTTTGGGCTGCTTCAAAGAGCTGCAGGAAGTACTGCGTGCATGTTAGGAACGTTATTCTCGAGGGGTATATGATAAGCCTTGCCTAGATTCGTATCGTTGATATCCTGCTGGCTGCACATTGTTTAATTTAGCGAATGATCATTGCAATAATACATTGATATATAAAGAGAATTCTTATCAGAGTTATTTTTCACAAATTAATTATTAAAGTCCAGCCATTTTTCAATGTAATAATATTAATTTTTCGACATAATAATTCATCTTTCTCTCGTGCGCGAAAAATTGTAAAAATCTACTTTCCCAGGCTCTCCTTTCAAGGGCGTCATTCGTCTGCCTTTCCCCGAACAATAGGCGAGGACGAGAGCGGCCATTTTTTTTCGAAATATTTGCATTTCGCGCATGCGATGCAAAATTATCGCAAGATGCTCCCGAGTCAAAAGAATCGGTAACATGATCGTCCTTTGTCTCGCGGTTTGAATAATGCTCGGATAGAGTGGCAATTCAAAAGAGGGATCCCAAAGGTGGTATTACAACGAGCGCGGCGACGATACGATGTACGCATTCATACGTCGTCGTCGGCTAGCGGCGGCCGGACAATGTTTCTCTCCCACGGACGCGCACACGTCGTTAATTTTTTGCCAGCCCCCACGCCGGTGCACGTCTACGTAGAGACCGAAAACGGGGTTAAAATCAGGGAAATAATAACACGTCTCAGGCGCGTTACAGATGCTCCTGGCGATTCGATTTCTCCTCTCTCTCTCTCTCTCTCGAGTAGAGGAAACGCGGCGTCGTAATCAGGGTGGCGGGTAAGTACCGCGGGTCGTGGGTGCCGCGGTGGCAGCAGAAGGCTTGGGCGCTTATACCAGGTGCAAGCTCTCGAAGATTGCCGGTGTTATTCATAGGGATCGTTATGACGATCATTTTCAAATTATCGCCGGCAGAGCCGTATATCTATATCTCGCTTAGATACGAGCTTAAGTGTAGGGTGAAGCATTATGCGTTCAGCCGTATTATTACGACTGGAAATTAGCGCGATTCTCTTCCTTTCTCTGTATAATTAGAGAATCGCTTGTTAGGTTTCGTTGCCGACGTATACAAGCTGAATACGTGACGAGTGTATGGTTTCGATAGGTATTGTGACATTGCGTAATCATTGTGGTAACAATGGCCATTTGATTATAATCCTTTGTCCTTAATGACGTTGATATTGGTATTTATGCAATACAGTCAAATAACGCGCCAGTTGCTTTCAATGTTCAAAGTATTTCGCGGAATGGGAAACGTTGAAATTTTGAAATTTAATAGTTACAATGAAATTTCGAATGCTTATAAAATTTAGTCGGTAATTTCCATTCGAAATTTCACATCCACCTTGTTTGAATTAATTAATGTTTTCTCGATTCATTCGGTTTCATTGTTAAATAATGAAATGTTATTTCAAGAAACAGAACGCAAATTGAAAATAAAATCTACTCAATTATTTCAAGATTGTTCTACTTTCTGATTATCATTGTCTTTTCATCCTCCCCAGTTTACAGAGATATCATTGCTTTCTCGAAATTAGTTGAGAAAAAAAAAAAAAAAATTCATCAAAATTACATTCTCTTCCTTCCACCTAATTAATTCAAATTTCTAAGAAAGCTATCTATTGTCGTCTATTGACGTTAAAAATTAATGAACTCTCGCAATTGATTATACGACGGTATACGACATGTATACGAACCCTCTCAAAACTTACCAATATCGTATGTCGATCATTATATGCATTATTATAATGGATAGTACATTGTAAAAAGAAAACGATTTCCTGGTGGGGTTGTCGAATCAGAAAAATTTCTCTGAAATACATATTTATTCTGTCACAACATCAGAACGCTTAGCTGTAAAAAGGTCTCATTAACGTCCATCGATCATCGAAAGGGTCGCGCACCGCGGAGATGAAAGGAGAGACTGACTTCTGGGTGTCGTCGACAAAGCCGCTTCTAATAATGACGGTATCGATTATATTGGGCGCCGAAAAGCCGGGGTTTAAGCATCGAAAGTCCACAATGGGGCCTGCATTCGCGCGGCTGTTTTTCTGGGCACGTGGCTTCCGTCAGGAGCGGGACAGCCATATATACATCGCAGGTCAAAAAACGGGCGATGATCGCAGGTGCCGGGGCGCAGGTAGAGGCGATATTTGGACTAGGGGAACCAATCAATAGATATTCATCCCCTCCGGTGTATTTGTGTCTGTGTGTGTATAGGCGGATTGAGTGGCGTGTCGATCGTTCGTGGCGCGGTGCATTCAGCTGCAGGTTGCACTGTTCGTCGGGGATCCCTTCTGGGCGAGCGCGCGCATAACCGATCGTTTCCTTCTTTCGCTTTCGCTTTGGGGGCTGAGCCGATTGATCATTAACCTGACCTCAGCGATAATAAGGTGCGCCTATTATCCCCCCCGATTCTTCGGGGCTGCTGGCCTGTCGTTAAAGGAAACGAGTCACCGAGCGCTCAAAATGCCGACGAGGCTGCCTTATATCTCTATTAAATTTCAGCACTCGTTGCCTGTTTTCTTAAGGGATTTTGGATTTAATTAAATTAAAGAGTTTATTGCCTCGTTAGAAAATTTCTGACAACGTAAAATTACTTTTCTTGGAAAAGAAGTTTATCGCGTTTCAGAGAATTCAATCTTTTCAGAAATTTAATAATTTCGCATGATTTTCAATGTAGAAAATAATTTAACAAGTAAAAAAATCTAGCTACAAATCTACGATATTAAATACTGATAAATAAATACTGCTAACAATACTAACGATGTTACAAATGTTTTGTAAAAAAAAAAGTACTCGTTTAGATTGACAAATGAGGGTAATAAATAATTATTAGATTGCTGAATATATTTTAGCCGAAAGGAAATAAAACCCACAATTAATTTCAGTATACAATTTCGAATGCACACTGTGTCACTGTGAGAATATCACCTGGCGCCCGGGGCAAAGAAAAGGAGGAGGGACAGACACGGCAAAATCAAGAAGAAAAAAAGTCGGCGGAGCGCCGCGACGTGCCCATGAAAGCGGAAGTCTGATTTGGACGGGTTCACGCTGCTGCATTCAATGTTTCTCCCCCTCTTCTTTTTCTACATATTATCATGCGCGCAGAATTAGTCTCTTCAGAATAAATAGCAATTAAATTAATAAAATCGGAGGCACTGGCGGCAGCAGCAGCAGCAGCAGCAGCAGCAGAAAGGAGGCGCGAACGTAGAGGCAGGAGATTTTCATGAATTACGTCGCATAAAGGTTGTAAATAAAGGGCAAGGAGGGGCGAGAGAAAAACAAGGAAGACGCCTCGGCGAGGCATACATTAAAATAGTGCTCACCCCGTCGGAATTTCTAATGAAGTGTGTGAACTCCAACCCGTTCGCCTCGTCTAACCTAATTAAGTCCAGGAGCACGCATGCAAATTTTCTTGCTCCGCGGGATGCCGAGCTGCGCGCGCGCGCGCGCCCCTTCCCACCTCCGGGCTCTCCTTTCTCATCTACTCTCGCGTTTCTTTCTATTTTTCCTGGTGCCCTCTCCCTCTTTTACATTATCAATGCTCGCTTGTGTACGCGAACATTTTTCGCAGAGATTCGCATTAATTTTCATGACGGACCTCGGCTGCGGCGGCGGCGGCGGCCCAGTCGTAATAATGCCGAGTTAATAATGCAGGGAGAGAGCGAAATTTTCGCCGTGAAAGGGCGGGGGCTGCTTTTCTCGTTGCCCGGCTCCCGCTGAAAATGTAACGTTAACAATCGCCGCGGTAAAAGCCCAGTCTCGAGTGGCCGCGCCGCGGCGAAGTACGAACGATTTCTTTTTTTTTTTTTTTTTTTCCCCGAGACTTCTCAAGGAACTCGATATAAGAAAGAGCGAGAAAGAGCTGGAGAATCGGCTAAAGATGTAATTAGCCCGGCGGTCGCGCCGGATCTGCGGAATTACCGCCGAGTCGCGCCGAGGGGATAAATTAATGCAATTATCCCGAGAGCTCTCTGCAGCAGCTCCTTACCTCTTCATATAATTTTTTCGTCCCCGGCGCACAGCTCTCTCTCTCTCTCTCTCCTCGATTTTTACCACTTGCCTTTCAGCCCGCGGTGCTTTTTTTTTCTCTTTCATCGGCTCTCCGATTAACTTTCAATCGGCGACTCGTTCGAGCCGCTTATTAACCGGGAACGAGACGCTTCGTAAACGGATTAGTTCAATTAAAGAAACGTATTATACGGGGACGGCGTTTATCGCCGCGCGCAACTCGCTAATGAAACGAGCCACGCTGCAGGTTGCTTCTGTGCTGCGCCTTTTAATATGCAAAGTTACTGCTCTCTCTCTCTCTCTCTCGCTGTACTCCCTGGTACGCGCGAGCGAGCGCAGAAATATTAACGAACTCGTTTTTTATTCCGTTAGTCTTTGTAATGTGCGAGAAACTTGCTGAATAATGCCGCGATTTTTTCGGAACGAGTGCCGGTCTGGCTTGAAACACAGAACGTCGAACGATAACAATGCTCTTTTATGTAAATCTTTTAAAACGAAATAACAGTGCTTTCGTTATGCGCAATAGAGAGCAAGAGACGGCAAATTTTATTGCAAGAATAAATGTTTTCGTAAAGGAGAGCTGCCGTAACGGCGCTTCTTTCAAATATTTATTAATGAATAATAGAGTATAATCGACCGAAGCCAAGAACCACGGAACAAAATATCGCGCAGCCAGTTTTTCGAGGCTTCCACGAGCGACAAGCAATTTCCATCGGCGGCGCAATTCAGCGCGAAAAAGAAGTATCGTGGGAGCAAGGAGTAAGTAGAACGAGATCCTCCCGTGCGCCCCTATGCATTTGCATACTCACCGCCTGAGAATGCGACATCGTCGCGTCGTTCTTTGAATGGCTGTGCTCGCGCGCCTTTGTGTCGCGGGCAACTCCGCAAGACAAACGCGCCTATACATGTATATGTGCGTCTGTGCGCGCGTAAAAACGTGCGAGCGCCCGGCAGACGATGAGCGAGTGTCGCTCTTTTCATCGCGCACAAAGTCTCCGTAACCTGCCCTTAAAGTGCGCGATCACGTAGCTCTCGCGCCTCTCGGCCCGACGGCATTTTAAGCGCGGCCTGGATGGATGCTGGGATTCTAATGAGTAGAGAGGCCGGCCTTATAATATTGCGGAGCGGAGTTATGTAGATGACTAGCTTTTTCTCGGGGGATGAATGTTTTTCAGTCTCAAAGGATATGCTGTAATTGAATTTCAGGAAAAAAGATTGATAATACCTGGACGTATTTCGCTTTTGGTTGAAGTAATAGTTTCGAATTTCGGTAAGTAATTTTAATTTCATAAAAAATTAATCAAATTTAACTTAATTCAATTGTTACTCAGAAGGCAGATATTTTTTTACAGAAATGTTGGATAAACTGTAATAAAATGTGCATTTATTATAAGCTTAAATTAAAAGTGTAGCATTTAAATTAATTACGAATTGAATGCTAATTTTATTATTCTTATCAAAGTAATCAGTTTACCTGGAATTACGTCTAATATGAAAAAAAAATTAAAAATGGATGAAATTAAGTTTTTGATTTATCATAATTTGAGAAAATATCTTTGCATTTTAATATTAAGCTCAATATTAATTATTTATATAAAATTAAAAAATGCAAAGTTATGGTATTTATTAAGTTGTTTCGTATAAACACGTACACTGTACATGCAATATACATTGCTTTTATTTTTACACATTATTTTTTACTTCAAAGCAGCCGCAAATGCAAATAATTTAGCTTTCGGCTAAAAATGCCCGAGAATCTCAATTACGAGAAAAAAACAAGGTTGCTCGATAATCTTCATTACACGAAGGTGCTCGCACAATGTGTACGCTCCTTCCCGATATCAGTAAAAAAAATCTGAGCTCTCAACACTTGGGAACCTACGAAAAAGCATCTCGTTCGTCCATCGGCAAGGCTTAATAAGAGCCAGGCCGTCGCGAGCTTGCAAATCCGCTCACATACACCCCGAGAGCTGGGCTCCAAGGAGGAAGTGGATGCGCCAGCGAGACTAATTATAATGGACGCATGAAACGAGCTGTGGATAATACGATCACGTATCCGCCGCGTCGGGGCACGCACGTCTATCTTGGGAGAACCTTCTACCCCCTTCCCCCGGGCTCGAGTTTTTTTTTTTTTTTTTTTCACTCAGCGAAACCGGGCCCCGGAACACAGCGCGCAAGAAAAAAAACGCGGCCATTGTGATGCCGGGGGCAAGCCAAGGGGATCGGCGAAGTGAAACTAGAACAAAGCGCGCCGATAAAAACTAGACGCACGAGATTTCGGACGGGGGGGGCCCCTGGCGCGGGTAGTAGGGCCCCGCGACAACCGAGCGGGGAGGGGGGGTGGGGAGGAGAGGAGAGGGATATTTCGGAGGGGCGATATACCGGTATTGCAGCCCCGCAGCACACCTTTCAAAATTCCTCGCACGATCGCTTCCACCTTCAGTCGTCATCTCTCTCTTGCGCGGACAGTCGCTGCCTCTCGGCGAGGAGAGGCTCTCTTATCCGACGCGAGGCAGAGTCGCGCGAAATCCATTTTCGAGAGTTAAGCAGAAGCTGCAAGTATATAATCCGCTTTCGTCGAAGTTAACGTTCGCACGTGCCAGTGAAGGCGTTACCCTCGTGGTTTTTTAGTCGTCTCGGAGTACGCTGCTCCGGAAAATTGCTTTAGTACTGAGAATTGTGTTGGATTAAAACTACGTCGGATTGGGATGTTTACTTTAATTGTGATCTGATTTTGATTTTATTGAAATTCTCTATTTTTTCGGTTGTGGCGAGTTGTTAAAAACAACACTGGTTGAAGTAACGTAATTTATTGCTGGTCAAGTTGATTGCTGTAGGTTTTTCGATCGAACGAGGTGTTGCGTTAAAAATTATAATCGAAATAAAAAGTTTTCATTAGATGAGTAAGTAAGTAATACGACCGTACCATTTTTGTCAATTCAATACGTAAAAATGGACGAAAAATTTTACTTACGACGTCTTTGTAAACATGATGCTCAATAAAATTTAATTTCAATCTATAATATTTCTTACACTCTTATTTATTTAAACTATAATTTTACCCTTTTCTGGAACATAAAAAAAATCACTTGTTTAAAAAATGAAGTCAAGTACTTTAATCCAATATCAAATATTTAAATTAAAATCTAAAATAGTATGTTTTGTGCTCAAAAATAATATAAAAGCGATAAAAAGAATATTCTCGTTAAAAATTGCCAACAGTAGAAATAGCATTTTCCCAAGAAAACTGGCGTCCTTACGAAACTAAGCACGGTTCGCGAGTAAAAACCGGCCGCGAAATCTATATATTTCTCCTCCACAACTCATCGAATCGTTTATTCAGCCTTTATTCCTTCCTCTCTCTCTCTCTCTCTCTCTCTCTCTCTCTCCGCCGTTCGTTTTTCATGCTTTTTCACGTTTTCAAGAGCAAAGTCTGCACAATAACGTTCGCTCGATCTCGCTCGCTCGTCTCTCGAAAAGAAACGATACCCATCGAAGCGGGCGCGCCTCCATTATTTTCTCAAGGCAAACGAGGCCATGCAAAATCGTCTCACGTAGAAAATCATCCTTCCTCGCTTTTCTCCCCCCCCCCCCCCCCCCCCCCCCCCCCCCCCCC